>JAGEOH010000375.1:0-15000 GCA_032207245.1 Pardosa pseudoannulata
TGGCAAACTAACACTATCAAGTATGTGGTTTTGAATTTTTGTGTAAAATTCGACACTTTGGCCTTGAAAGATTCATCACTTCTGATAAGCTGTGTAACGGCGTGATTTAGCGGTGTGTCGACATCAAAGAACTTTGCTTTAAGAGGTGGACTTTGCTTGTGTGGATACAAAAGGATTGTTTTCCCCCGCACCACGACGTCTACACTGTTGTGCCCTATAGTTAAGGAACAATATGCCAGACAACACGGCACCTTCACTGACACCCAGAAATATGATCGCTGGAACGACAATGGATTAGCCGCGAAGATGTAGCCGCTAAGAATTCCAGTGACCCTGGGTTTGCGGACGATGATTGTTCAACCCAGACCAATCCAGTTGTTCGAAGGTGAGGTCATCGCTAAGTGACCCAATAATGAAATTGTGGGTGCGGCCCCTCTCTTAGAGGCCCCTCTCCTAGAAAGAGACGAGCGAAGATTTGTTTTTTAGAGAAGTGAGTTAGCTAGCAACCAGTTAATTCAGAGGTCGCCTTGACCAGTCTCTCTACCGGAGAGTTTTTTGCTATAATCCCACCTTGGGAACTTTTCTTTAAGGAGTAGCCCGCATCGGCTAACTCGAAGGTCGCCTCGACCAGTCTCTCCATCGGGATATATCTCTTGCTGAGATTGAAGCGATACCCTGTGCATTGGGTTTCCTTTTCTAATATAATCCTCTTCAGGATTGTTTACATTTTTTCGGAACTCTAACTGTGCTTAGATATCCTACCAGTACTTTAGAGAACTTTCGCGAGAGCTACGAATTGTTTTTTCCTTCCAATCACCCATATTTCGGCAGAGACTAAATTTAGTTTACGTACCCGTCTCTACTCAAGCCTACGTGTACTAATCACCTGTGATCGGAAAATTTTTTTTGTGTAGTTGTGAAATGATGTATATAGCAGTAGTGTAAATAAATTCATTATTCGAGATACACCTGATTCTTCTTTGTGTCACCTACAACAGGGACCGGATACGTTACAGCTCATTGCAGCTCTTACACTTGTTTCAGTTTCTCATGACAACATTAATTGGACGGTTGTTAACTGAGTAAGAAATACCATACCAATTTTCTCATGTCCTTCATTTTCTGTTCCATGATGTCCAAGATGTGAGATTTCGCTTCTTCCAAGTCATCTTTGTAAGCAACTCTTTCTGTCAGATCATCGTAACTCGTTTGTAAATTTTCCAAGGCTGCCATGAAACAAGAGCAAATTCAAATAAAATAGAGATCACAAAGAATATGTGTCGATATAAATGGATTGATGGGAAGTTGATTATTAATAAAAATTTACATTTATATATACGAGGCGCATCCAGAAAGTAAGTTTTCCGATGTTTTCCCCTTTAAAGAAAACGTAATTAGTCGTGTCATTTGCGCGTGCGTAACAGATCTATGACGTATTAATCATATGACAGCTGGACAAGTCTCGATTCGTGCCAGTATCCGGGTAGCAGTGGTCCGAAATGGAAACTCTAATTCCTTCTCCCGCTGCCTGCAAGGTTCGGTCGGTGATCTTGAATGCACAAAGCATTGCGCCAATTAAAATTCATCGTCATCTCTGTCAGGTCTATGAGCCGAAACTGACACCCGAACACAAAATTCAACGCTTAGGAGCAGTACTGACATTTCTGCTACGGTATCACGACAACGGCGACGAGTCCCTCGACAGGATCGTCACGGGCAGTGAGACTTGGATTTCGCACTTTACCCCGGAAACCAAGCAGCAGTCAATGCATTGGCATCATAGGGGAGCTTCGGTCAGAACCAAATTTAAACAGACGCTGTCGGAACGGAAAGGGATGTGCACGGTGTTTTGGGACAAGAAGACTGGTTCCATTCACAGGCGGCAGAGTTCTACGACAGAGGTATACAAAAGTTGATCCCACAATACGACAAGTGTCTCAATTCTGGTGGTGGCCATGTTGAAAAATAGCTGAAACATTGCTGTACTTGTTGCCAATAAATATGTCCTTGAAAGTGTGAGTTCTTTTTTTCTTTTAAATAGGGAAACTTACTTTCTGGATGTGCCTTGTGTGTAAAAAGAGAAGATAGGGATATTTTGTAAAGTCGAGGCAAATTATTATAAAAAAAGTTGATAATAATAAAAATTTTGATCAAGTTTGTTTCATCTACGTCATCACTACCGGTGCTATTGTATCATATAATGCAGCTTTTTATGTCAATGCCATAATTTTAGGATCTGGAATCCATAATTTTGTCTTTGAAGTCTGGTAACATTGAGTAGACTCCTTTTCTCTGGACAATATATAACGTGGACCTTGTATCATTTATTACGCGACGTTAACTGGTTACATAGGGACTGCATGTGAAGCTTTAATCTAATATCCCATCCCTTTTTTTTTGTATTTAAGTATTGATTTAATTTATAGCACACCAAAGAAATTGCATTTTCAATCAACCATTACAAAACGAATTTCCCTTTATTAAAAAATGTGTCTTATGTGCGCGTACTTGTAATAATTAAGATTGTTTGGAATTACAATGTACGCAATGTTGTATGCTATCTTTTTCGTAATAAATGTTATAAACTTGTGAATTTTATAAGGCAAGTTTTTTTCTCTGCTATGTCCTTTATTTTGCCAATAAAATTTTTGGAAATTAAGAATAAACATATTGAATATTTCAGTTGAAATAAGAACACCAATAAAAATATTTCTTTTACTCCGTAAAAGAAAGTAAAACACCAACATAATTTATATGAGTTTTTGGTATTTAATAAGGACATCCAACGAAAAATCTTTAAACTTAAATTTTGGTGGTTTTATTATATTAGAAGCTAGAATTCAGTAATCTCTCTACAACAAATGGATACATCTAGATCAGAGGTTCCCAACCATTTCTAGACCGTCACCCCCTTTACAAGAAAAAAATTCTACCAGCCCTCATCCATATGGTAAATACAGTGGACTCCGCTTAATGTAATCACTGTTAATGTTATCAATCGCTTATTGTTATCCAAATTACTTGGTCCCTATTTTCTCTATTCATTTGTATGTTAAAATTATCGCTTTATGTGATCGTTACATCGGTTAATGTTATCCGTTTTCGAACCACATTTTAACTGGCAAAGGAATATTCTCAATGTATTCAGAATATTAAAAGTAAAAAAAGTTATACCATAATTAAAAATAAAACTTATGCATTACACATTTTTAACTTGTTTTTGCTAATAGACCATCCGTACGTTATTTCTCCAACAACGGAGAGCTGCGTTTATTTCAAGCCGAGAACGATATCGAGGTTTAAGTTCTGTGATGGATAAAAATGTTTATACACACAGATACACTGAAAATTGAATTGAAAATTTCAGTGCTTTCTCACTATGGACATTCATTTTTTATAGAAAGCCAAAAATAAGACCTTGGCAAAGATGATTGAAATATAGCTTTGAGACTTAAGTCGGAAGATAGATCGATGAGGCTTTCTTTATCATCCATGTTTAATTTGCTTTCTTCTATGCTAGCTGCAAATGGATCTATTATTCACGTATTTCCATGCCAATGTTCTCCTTCAGTTTGGAATGCAATCTTAGGTACTATGTATTTCGCTAATAAATAGTACTTAAGTTTAAAAAAATAATAATAAGCATAATTTATCATCAGCTTTGTTAGTTTTCATTTTTAATCGAATTTTAATGAAACATTTTGCTAGTTGTGTTGCAGATTACAATAAATAATCATCCGTTATCTCTGCAGATCATCAATAATTTTTCACGGACCATTGGTGGACCATAGACCACCATTTCAAGACTGCTGTAACGGCGTGATTTAGCAGTGTATCGACATCAAAGAACTTTCCTTTTAGAGGTGGACTTCGCTTGTGTGGATACAAAGGGTTTGTTTTGACCGGCATCACGATGTCTACACTGTTGTGCCCTATAGTAGCGGAACACTATACCAGAAAACCCGGAACCTTCACTGACAGCCAGAAATATGACCATCGGAACGACAGAGGAACTGCCGCGATTTGGATGTAGCCGCTAAGAATTCCAGGGACCCCTGGGTTTGCGGCCGATAATTGCTTAACCCAGATCAATCCAGTTGGTCGAAGGTGAGGTCATCGCTAGATGATCCAATAATAAAATTGTGGGTGAGGCCCCTTTCTTTGAGGCCCTTCCCCCAGAAAGAGACGAGAGAAGATTTGTTTTTTAGAGTAGAAGTTAGCTAGCAGCTAATTCAGAGGTCTCCTTAACCAGTCTCTCTGTCGGAGAGTTTTTTACTATAATCCCAACTTGGGATCTTATCTTTAAAGAGTAGCCCGCATCGGCTAACTCGGAGGTCGCCTCGACCAGTCTCTCCATTGGAGAGTTTTATTTAGCGAAATGCCGTCTTAGGATATATCTCTTGCTGAGATTGAAACGATACTCTGTGCATTGGGTTTCCTTTTCTAATATAATCCTCTTCAGGATTGTTTGCATTTTTTCCTTCGGAACTCTAACTGTGCTTTGATATTCTACCATTACTTTAGTGAACTTTCGCGAGAGCTTCCGAATTGTTTCTTCCGTAGGATCACTAATATTTCAGCAGAGTCTGATCTTAGTTATTGCACGTCTCTACTCAGGCCTACGGGTATCTAATCACCTACCTGTTATCGGAAATTATTTTTTTGGGCGTGTGTTTGTGTGTGAATAGAAATGATGTATATAGAAGAGGTGTAAATAAATTAATTATTTCAGAAACACATAATTATTTCAGAAACTCACAGAAACATTTATTCACAGAAACATTAATTATTTCAGAAACACAAAAATTAATTATTTCTGATTTTTCATTGTGTTTTTTTGTGTATTTGTGAAATGATATATATAGCAGAGGTGTAAATAAATTCATTAATGAAGACACACCTGACTCTTCCTTGTGTCACCTAAAACAGGGACCGGATAAGTTACACTGCTGATTTAGATCAGCTATGATTTTTTTTTAATCACAAGTACTCAAGGAGGTATTGGTGAAAAGAGATTACATAAAATAGAATTTATTAATGGCAATATCTAGTTTTTACTCTACGTAAAATTTCTAATCGAGTAGACAATTTCTCAAATAAATACTCTTATCTCAAATGCAACTTATTGCATTTCCAGCATGCAAACTCATGTTTTAAATAATAAAGTAACACTTTGAAGAATTCATGACATATATGATATTTATTAATCTCCTCTAGATATGCAACGAGTAACTCAAGAGCCATTTTCTTCCCGTTTACTAGAGAACAACAAAAAACTCATTCGTTGCCATTGCAACTAGTAAAAATATAATAAAAACGAATCGGTTAGAGCAGGGTTCCAACAGAGGACGTGACAGCAGGTAAATCGGAAGAAGCAGGTTGATTGCTACTTCCGATTGCCGAAAAAAAACAAAAGTTGACAAATAATCACAATTTTGCTATAATATACGTTTTCGAAGTTTGGTTTTTTAAGTCACCGAAAGACTAGACTTACTAGAGTTATCATGTTCACATACGAATAGGCACGCGGACAGACACGGGTATATTTTCAAGTATAGTATTTTCGGACTATGGAAGATACAAAACGTAAATATCAATCAAATCTCGCATTTAAATTTTTAACCAATTATATTACTCTAAACTATATATAGGAGAAAGTAAAAATGAAAAAAGATGGGTTTAAAAATTTCATTTTCTATGAGATAATGAGATAAACAGAAAAGTTGTTTTTATACCTAAGAAGTGACATTTAAATGAAACAAACCATTTTTAGTGTCTTCCTGATCTTTTCTCAGCTCCTTTAAAATACCCTAAAACAATGAAAAAGGGAATAACTTTCAATTCCTAATCATGTACTGTTAAAACAAATGAATTTGTAATCATTTTTTATACACGAAATTTACTGATTCACACTTTTGTGTGCATTGATAAATCAAATCATACAAAGAAATGATTTCCAAAGTTTAGAGAATAAATGCAAAAACTAATATGCATATATATATATATATATATATATATATATGTGATCATATTTCTTTTATCCACAGTACTACAGCTCCAGATCAGCAGAGTCATCGCCAAGTCATCGTTCGACTTCCGGAGTTGACAACGGTTGTTTTGAAAATGAATGCTTATACAATTCCGAGTTCTGAGTGATTTTGTGGGAGAGAGAAAAAAGGTGATTGATCGAGCCATTCTTAAGTTTATCCCTAGACCCCTTGTATATATAATTCCCTTAAATGTTAATTAAACTAATTTTTATAATGAGAGTTTGTATCCGAGTTTGTGTCCTGAATCTCTCTCCTTCACACACACACACACACACACACACACACACACACACACACACACACACACACATATATATATATATATATATATATATATATATGAGTTGTTCTGCTTTTAGTTTCTTTAGTACCTCCAAGGAATGGGTCAACAGGATTCTACTGGCCGAGCCCTTCAATCCTGAGTTAGCCTCTAATTCTGACGCGCTCTCCTCTTAAATAGTCTAACTCACCTCAAGATCCTCGCATGTTACAAAAGAGATCGCTCTCTTTTTATGAATTACACCTTTAATTTTTACATTTAATTTTCGAATATATATATATATATATATATATATATATCATACAAACATACACACACACATATATTGTGGGGGATATATACAACTCAAATATATCCAATTTTGCAAATGTGTTCAAGCGTGTAACTTACCTCCAGTCTTTCGATTTCGTTAGCTCTTTGTTCATTCTGAAAATAGAAATAAAATACTTAATAATATCAGTGAGATCTCATACTGAGTTGAGTAATTTATTTGGATTTTATAACTCCAGTTCGTGAGTTTAAATATAATTAAATGGAAACTATCAGGCTTTTAGTTTTTTATTTTCCTTTAAAACTGAACTTAACAACTGAACTCTTATAAAAGCAATGAATTTTGAGGCCTTTTAACACGCCAGCCTGTGAGTGTTAAAAAAGCAAGTGATTCAGTTTATGTCTTTTTCTCGTCGAAGAATGCTCGGCTTTCTAGCGTGATATCGAAATGTTTTTGCTCCTGGTTCATGTTGACATGTGATAATGCCTTCAATCTGTTGAAAATTTTTCATTATCACAGGGAAATCTGTGCGGGATATGGAATCGCAAAATAAGCCCTTTGCTTTTCAGCTTGTATAGGTTAACTTGTCATTGTGTCTTAAGTTGTTGAGATACAAAAGATTTAATATCTCGGTTTTTAAAAAAATCCTTCATAGGTTTAGGATTTTAACGCATTCCTTTAATCATCCCGTTCTTTTGCTGAGTTCCTAAAAAAGATTGAATAGGCTGTTACATCGAAAAGAGCCGTGAACCATTATAAGACTTTATAACACGCAAACATATACATGTTCGAAAGCTGTGAGTTTAATTTGCGATTCTTTTTCCAGATGAAGAAATCAATGCACGAATTTCTCGTCTGATAGCCAAAAGATTTTCAACCGATTTATTTTGGTTCACTTTCACATAAGGTCTTTAATTGGTTGAAACTTTTTGGCTGTCGCGATAAATACACGCATTCTTCATCATGAAAAGGAATCTTAAACTGAAACCATTGCTTTACAGTATGTACAGGTTTTAAAACACTTTATATTGAAACTTTTTTGTTGCATAGAGTACATATTACAGTCAAAACGGGGAGTGCACAACTAATTAGACTTTATAACAGTCCAGAATAAACACTTTCAATATTCTATGGCTAATTATTTTTGGTTTTATTGGTGATATTTTGGTTATTTTTGGTAATTAACAAAGCATATACTTTATATTGAAATTTTTTATAAGAGTTCAGATTGCAATCAAAAGAGAAAGAGCACTACTAGATCTTATAATAATCCTGAATAAAAAATTTCAATGTTTTACTGTTAATCCTTTTAGAGTTATACGTCTCACAGTGTTAAAAGATGTTATATTGAAATTTTTCGTTAGATTAAGTTCAGATTGCAATCTGAGAAAAGCACTACTAGATCTAAAAATAATCCTGAATACAAAATTTCAACGTTTTAAGGCTAATTGTTTTAGAATTATAAGTCATAGTGTTTAAACACGTTATATTGAGTTCAGATTGCAATTAAAAAAGAAGGAGCACTTCTTGATCTTATAATAATCCTGAATACAAAATTTCAACATTTTACGGCTAATCGTTTTAGAGTTATACGTCCTACAGTGTTAAAACACGTTATATTGAAATTTTTAGGTTTATATAGTTTATATAGCAATAAAAAAGGAAGACACAACTAGATATGATTATAGTACTAAACACAAGAGATGGAACTTCTACGGCTAATCGTTTATTTAACTGCGATTTAGAGCATTAATCCACGTTATGTTGAAATTTTTCATTATATAGAGTTCAGATTACAAACAAAAGGCACAGACGTTATAATAGTTCTCAGAAGTAATTTTCGACTTTCTGCTGTGAACCGATTTTTAGATATGAGAGATACATGCATACTGACGTACAGACGTCAAGATAAATCTAATCAAAACTATTTCAGGAATGGTCAAACGTGATATTTAACGGTATAAAATCAAAATGTCCTTGTACTGTAAGGAATTTAGCACCCACGACCTGTGTTTCGCATATGTGTTCCCTTCACTTTATCTGGAAAATCGCCACCATTGACCCCTTCCACTCGACGTTCCTTGGGGAAATAGGAACCGGTCGGCTAAGGAGGACGGATAGGATTTTTCGGATGTGTCGTTGGTTTGTTCTTGCAGGGCATCTGAAAGGAGGGTTTTCCCTTTTCGGAAGGGCTCAAGTTTCCAGAAACTGACCCCCAGAAGAAGGGAAAGAAGATCTGCGGCAGTTGAGTTCGGCGAGGCGAGATAGAGCCTGCGACCTGGAGATATCTCTCTGTTTTGCAGTGAGAGAACTTTATTTTGGATATGGAAAGCTCGGCCATCTGATCTGGTATAAGACAGGCTCCGAGGCTCAGAACTATGTTATTTTGTTTTACTTTAATTTTTCAGCAATCTTGTAAATAAATGTTGTTTGTGATCCTTAAAGTTTCGGAGGTAATTTAATGCATCCTCAGCGACGGCGTACAAACAGAAAGTATACCTGTCCCTGTAAAGTAGGCAGGCAAACCACACGCTAGTATAGCATGTACAAAATAGTAGACCGTAGAGCTCCAAACCAAGCCAAACGAAATATAGGCAGGCAGGTTACACGCTAGCGTGTGACCTGCCTGCCTAGAGCTCCAAACCAAACCAAATATAGGCAGGCAGGTAACACGCTAGCGTGTGACCTGCTTGCCTATATTTGGTTTGGTTTGGAGCTCTACGGTCTACTGTTTTGCAAACGAGGGCTAATGAGACCGGGACCTACTGCTTAAAGCCGATTTCGAACGGCTACGAACATCCATGCCATAGTGGGATTCGAATCCACGAATTTCGGTACCGACGATCAGTGCCCTAACCAATCGGCCAGCGAACGGCCGCTAGTATTGCGCCCCAGAAAGTGGTGCTATTACACATGCAGACTTAATATTGAAGCTTATGAAAATTCATTCATGCCTGGTTTAAATGAGTATTTTAATGAGTAGTAAATGAAATTTGAACATTGAAATTTCTTGACATACTTCCTTTTACTTTGTACAATGAAATTTAAAAGGCTGTTATAATGAAGATTTTACGTGTCAACAGGAACTTCATAATGTATCATATACGTTGCAAATGCGTATCATACACCATGATACGTCCTTGCATTGTATGTAATATATTGAGGGTTGTATGCTGTCCCTTTAAGGCTGATTAATGCATATAATAAAATAGCCAATTGCACTAAATGGAACTTCACAAACTTACGCAGTCATCTATTTGCAGAGACAGAGTTTTAGTTGTCTCTTCCAAAGCTTTAATCCTTTCTAAAAATTTTCCGATTTCCTCGAACATGACTTTCGTTTTTCTCAATACATCGTCGCTCTGTTCTTCCATATCTTGCACTTTGTCCAGCATTATGTCCACAAGGGAGGAAAGCTAGGGATGAAATTAAAATAATATTCACAACCTGTATCTTCGTGAATACATAGTACAATGATTTTAAAATGTTTATAAACAGTTGTATAAATGGGAGAAAATATAAAATTTTACATCAGCAAATCAAAGACACACATCAAATCAAAGTCATCAGCAAATGAAAGTCACAATCAAAGACGACTAAAAGCTTATTTCTTAGGAAATAAAATCAATTGATTTTTAAGAATTCGTAAAAGAAAAACTTAAACATTGCATAGCGGGTTTTTTATACTATTCTGAATGCTCAGTTAGTTTGAAGTCTTAAGATCTCTACAGTTTTACTACACTAGGGCTAACGAAACCGGAAACAACAGACTACTTAGAAATAATCAGTGAATTTGCTTATTTTAAAGTTCGCAATATGGAGGGATATGTAATATATATATAAATTTCTAAAATAATTAAATGTATTAATTCCAAAATTGAAAAAAAAACTATTTATTTTCGTGTACAACAGTATATTAAAATTTCAAGGGTATCTAAAATATTAGTTATTCTAAATATTATCTAAAATATTAGGTCTCGTAATTTCAGTGAAAAGCCTTTTATATATACAGTAGTACCTCGGTATAACGACCTCCAGGGTACCAACATCATATGGTTGTTCTAACGAAAGGTCGTTGTAATGAAGTGAAAAAATAATAAAAGAAAATGAGCAAAGAAATGATGCAACAGTACATACCTAGAGAGCACTTCTATTTATTTGTATTTCCATTACTGAACTTTTGAAAAAAGTCATTGATTGACGCCTGTTTCAAGTTCATTTGGGAATTTTTCATTATCAATTATTCCATATCCGTTAGATTTTGAAGGATATCTTTAGAATTAAATTGGCCTTCAAAATATTGACGCAAGGCATTAATTGCATTGAAGGAGTTACTTACAGAGGGTACTTAGCTGGCTAGGATTGCTGCTGGATTTGCGCCAACAATTATGGCCAGCTAGATTTTCCTTTAAGTTCCATTTAGAGTTACCAATAGCGAAGGGGATATGGGGATTGTTATCTCCCATGAGGGTTACTATATACATATATTGCTGTATTAATTCAATATATGAGTTGATATAAGATGATATAAAGTACCTCCCCCACATGGAAAACTTTTAGCTATGCCCCTGAGGTTAATATATGTAAAAATGAAAGCTCCCAACCCAGAGGTTATATCAATCTACGTGTGAGTTTTATGATGACTTTCATCGGGAGCCAGAGAGGGTGCGGGCACATCGTTCAACAAAGGTCCACCACGAGACCAAAAATGTTTTGAGTCAGTCGACATTTTTAAGTAAGCAGTGTTACTCTGGGAAAACCCTAAGTGGATATTTGCCTATAAGTAATCGTTCGGGTTTTGTGTAAATTGCCGATTCGATCTTGAAATAAATACATTGTTTCGTCACCTCCCTGAGCCCGGCCTCGGCCGCTTCCATGCGCCTGTTGACGTTGGTGGCCCTCCAGACCTCCTCCATGACCTTTGCTGGCTCCGCATCCAGAATCTCTTCGTCCTCCAGGATCTTCAGAGCATCCGTTACCACCGCTACTTTCTCCACGAAAGCGTCAGCGGTCTGCTCCAAAATCCCGTGGACAGTCTCCTGCAGCTCCGCCACGGTCATCTGATCTACTCACAGAACAACACAACACTGTTAGACCGTGAAGTAAAATCTTATCTGTCCTGCAGTACTTTAGGATTTCTGATCGCCATTACACTTACTTATCTAAAAAAAACACTATCTCCTAACGAAGCACCCAAAGTAAAGACGATGCATTCCGATGGGATATGTACTCCTAATCAATCCATTAGTTCCCACCCGAGTTACACTAACTTAGCCACCAGATGGCCAGGGGAAGAGAAGACGACTTAAGCAGACTTTCTGTAGAGCGATTGTAAAGGATAGAAATAGCCTCAAGTGTTCCAGTTGAAGGCTAGCCAGAGAGGCAAAATTCATAGACTCAAGTATCCCTTAGACATACGGAGGACCAAGGCAAGAAAGACTATTTTTCTGAGCACCATTCTGGAATATATGTAATATAGTTTTTGTCAACAGATGGCGTAAACATAACAGGATTACTTAGTTTAAATATTCGGGGTTTAGCTCAGCCAACTGATGGCTTGATCGTTATCTGTCGAGTAGATAGATTGCCTTTTAGGTAACACATCACTCTAAACTGAATTCCCTCGTCTGGTAGATGTGTTTATAGTATTGACATTTTAGAAGTAAAGTAAGCCTTTAAATACTTCTTTATTTGTGTTTTGCATATAATGTCTGTAATGTTATTTTACATCGGAAGCATTCTTTTTGTTTCTCTAATAATAATAAATATTTTTAAGTTTGTCTTAATTATTTTCTCGAAACACATAAATTAACTTATGTATTTTGAACTGCCATTATTCTTGTTGTCATTAAATTTATATTTAAGGTTTATTAACACATTCGTTTTCATTACATTGGAGTAGATAATCTGCTAAATATACTAACTTACTTTCTGCATAAAGTAGCAAACACGCTCAAAAGAAGAATGTTCTTTTTTCTTGCCAAGGTACCATACTAAAGATGCCTTTGGCCAACATTCAACTACGAGAGGAACACTTTGGTGTAAGTAAGGAATCCAAATGGCATCAACGAAGTCTGTTCTAAAGTAGCCCCAGTTTACAGTACTGACGCCCTTTTTCTGACCGGCTGTTAGGGTTGGCAATTGACTGATTGTGCCAAACTGGGGACTACTGATTAATAGTAACTTCATATATAATCAGGCCAACATTCATTTGTTAAACCATAAAAATCTAAGTTTTATTTTTCATTGAAGTTTGTAATTGTTTATGACGCCATCTCCTAACTCTCTGTCTCAATTTCTATTTATTTACATTAGATCAATATGAGGAGAAATCTTAATTTCCTCTGGTGGAAACTAAAAAGATATGGAACTTTTGCATTCGATCTTTGCACACTTAATTCCTTCAGTTTTACTAATGGGGCATTGCTTATTTACACCAAAAATGAGGGTATGGTTCACTTTATCATTCATCTTTAGACATCGGATAAGTATCCCTTTAAAAAAAAGTTGGAACAGAGAAATTATCATACCTAATTCCTCCTGTATCGTTTTCGTTGTATCTTCGTCCGATATCTTCTCCTCATCTGTAATGTCCTCATCTTTCTTAATTGATTTTTGCTGATCGACCTCTTCCTCTTTATCACTTTTACTCTCAATTTCCTTACTTCGGCTTATGTCCTTCTGTTCTTTGGTTTCTTGCTCTTCCTTCGGTTTCTCAGTTTTGCTTGTGTCTTCCGATTCAGTTTCACTCATATCCTTCGGTTCACTTTCACTCACATCCTTCGATTCACTTTCGCTTACTTCCACATATTCTTGTATACCAATATCTTCCATTTTTTTAATATCTCTCTCCTCCTCCTTCCGTTCCTTCGATTCCTCAGTTTCATCTGTCTCTTGATCAGTTTGTTCTAGTGCCAACTCCTTTGGTTGTCCGGGTACCATTTCTTCGGCCTGTTCCCTGGATTCCTCACTGCTACTGCTACCACCTACTTGTTCTTCTACCGTTTCTTTAGCGACCGTGGTTACCTCTGCCTTGTCAATACTTGTATCGAAACCTGGAAGAATGCATAAAAAAATTAAAAGTTTTACCCGTGGCAAAAAAGATTGTAGATATCTTGATAGTATTTAAAAATGAGTAAAGAAGCAAATAAATATAGTGAAAATAAAATCTTGACTTATAAAACAGGAAAAAATTTTTAAATATTTAATATTGGACTTTGAAAAAAAGTTGGAAATATGGTACCGGAAATTGAAGGAACCCATATAAAGTGTGTATAATCTGAACTATCAGTATTGCGACGTCAATACACCCCATTGGCTTCCCAAAGGAGTTTTCTTGAAGCCCAGGGCAGGGCGACACTCTGTATGGGTTTTTGACACTACACTATAAAGGGTTGTCGCTTCGACCACGCCTTGAGATGTCCGATATTAATCGGAAGGACGGACGAAGCAACGGAATGTCAGACAGTGAGGCACCACCGAAGTAGCCAATCAGAGGCTACCAGGACGACGCGGAAAGAAAAAGCCAATGGAAAGAGGTGAAAGGTGACGTTAGGCGGCACGAGTTTTTCTCCAGAGAGTTTCCAGGAGAAGAGAACGGACAGAGGTTCAACTTGCGGCGGTAGCTTTTTTTTAGAGCTTTTTCCCCAGCTTTGTGTTGGACTCAAGGAGACCCAATTGTACCCTTGTACAACGATATATGTCGGCACCTGTCCACAGATTGTTTTTATAGGTTCGCCTTGAACCTGGGACTTTTAGGTCCGCACCAGGCCGCCTGAGCCCTGTGATTTCCATTTTGAAATTTTGTACATACTCCATTTTAATCAAGAATAAACGTTGTTATCGTTTCTAAGCTGCAAGTCGTGTCATAACCATTTCGACACCCACACGCTACCCGAGGATCCCGTGACGTTACAGCATACATGCACTGTAATATAATGCGTGCATATAAAACTCTAAATTTTTGCTTTTGTTTGTTAAAAATTTAACAGCCTATATATGGTTATAGTAAAAATATTCATAAAGCTTTATCTGTTCTATTTGAGATTTTAAAAATGAAAATATTGATACATTCTTTTATTAAAAAAAACAGTTTCTAACAGTAATTATAATCTCCATACGAGAAGATACTATAAAGAAAATTCACCTCGTCTTTCCGGAGGCGATTCATCAGTCTCTTCTTCCCTCGTCATTCCTGAAGCAAACTCTTGCTCTGGTACCAGAACCTTCATCCTTTCTTTCATCTCTTTAATCGTGTGCACCTTGGAGGCTCTCCTCTTTTTCTGCGCCAACCGTGCCTTAGTGATTGCCGCCTGCGCTATAGTCTCGTCCTGTATGTGGCAAGACGGTTTCAGGCCATCCATGCCCAGCTCAATGATGAGGCTGGAGAGGATGGTATG
>JAGEOH010000375.1:20000-50000 GCA_032207245.1 Pardosa pseudoannulata
CCCCGGTTGTCTGGTCTGTTGTTTCGCTACTGTAGGACACAAAAGTCTAGACATCGTCATGCCGGGGAAAACAATACCTTTGTCTCCACATAAGCGTGTCGTCCATTCTCAAAACAAAGTCTTTGATGTAGGCACACCGTTAAGGCACGCCGTTACAATGGTATCAAATACCCATCTCTGACGATTTTGGACGTTATTACGAATGGTAGCAGTCAAGTATCTCAACCATCTCAACAAGATCATGGAACATACACAAACTGCCAGTGTACCCTAAGTGCAGTGAAATAGGCAAGTGTTATATTTGATGCGAAGTTTGAATTCAACAGGCGTAACAAATCAGCTATTAGTGATAAGTTGTTTTTTTCCCACACATTACCTTAAACTATATTCTTTTCAGCAACATCTTTTTTTTTATTTTAAAAATATTATCAGTTTCATGGCAAAACTGTTTCAAGCCCGACTCACTCATTTACCCCACCAAAATGGTGTAACTAACTCTCTTCTAATTGTCTTTGTGTCGACAGGGGAAGTACAGAAAAGAGCAATTTCAAACAATTATTTTGCTGCTTAAAATTTCAAAATCAGCATAAAAATACAATAGTTAGGTGGATTAGTTTTGTTATGTATTTAATACCCTACTATATTCCCCATCTTTAACGCATATATTCATTTTGCCTTAGTCACCATATCAACATTTACAAGTTTCTTGCTCGTATTCGAACCACCTGTTTACTATTCAGATTTTAATAAAAAACTAGCTGCTTTACACCCAGCCTTCGGTCTGGGTAATAAATGCTCCCAAGTAAAGTTTTAGAACCATTATTATAAGTATTAATATTTATAAAAATCTTAAACGGCATACGCAAGAGTATAGACGAATATGATAGTTTATAATAATGGATAATCACGGTTATAACTGCATATATGCTCTATGTTGCGAGTAAACCGCTGTGTTGTGATGCTAAATTCCCTAATTTTCTCTATTAATTGACGCAACAGTTCAGTTTGGCACCGATGGATTCAGATATGTAAATATGTATAGCGTACAAACATTCTCATAATTTAATCTTTTAAAAAAAGTAGTTATGCAGCCTGGTGTCCCATAGATATCTCGAATATTGAATTATTTTAGAGATAGGTCAGTTGACACATTCCCAACAATATCTACGAAACCTACAGGGGTCAAGTGATGATCGCGAAATTCCCACTTTAACTGTTCAAATTCACGCTCACAGAAAGTAAATTAATGCGCTAGAATTTCAATCTAAAATGGGTTTCTAATTTAAGCGATCCCAAAAGGAATTTTCACCCGCACTTTTTTAGCATATTATGAAAAGCCAACAATGTGCGTTCTTTCATGTTGTAAATAAATAATTGTTGAATCATTTTTTCCCACTTGAATGGAAAAACAAATTGAAATTACCCCACAGGAATCCAATGGATGTATTTAGAGATCAAGCAACAGCGAACCATCGAAATAACTGATCTCGCGCAGTTACGTTACCAGTTTATAGACAGAGCTACATCCACTTTAATTTGTCCTTTCTTGGATCACCAATTGCCCAGTATGTTCCTGTTAGTTCGTCAAGCAGTTGTGATGTTTCTACTTCCGTCACACCCTAGTCATTTTAGATATGACTTCGCATGGGTCCCGTGCATTGAAGCAGGCATGGAGACGAAATAACCATCCGTAGAGGATTAAAACTTAACAAGGTTGATTTATTACAACAAAAAAAAAACATTTAAAGAAACATTAAAGTGTATGCAGATGCAACCTATCATCCAGAGAGGATATCACTATCTATCAACCTCAGAGTTCAGCCGAGAGTCCTCTCACATCTCTCTTTTCCAAGCAGGAAACCTCGGTTTTAGGGGAGGTCGACACCCCCCCTTTGAACCTTGTCCTTGGGGTAGCAGAAACGCCCTTGCCGCGTGTCCGACTCGATCAAAGCAAAATTCCTTTTCTCTGTCTGTGTGTTGACAAACGGCACGCTTGACACCTCCGTAAGTCAAGAAAACCATTACGGGGACAATACTGTCATTTTCAATTGTTAAAATGAACAAAAGTTCGCTTGACCACCGACAGAGACGGATGCGACTCTTATAGTTCCTTTATAAGTGTATCCATCCGGTACCACTTTTAGAAATCCTTATTCTCAATAACTTTGATCTAAATCCATACACTTTTAGCCCTTTAACAGATTCATTTATAACCAGAAATCAATCATTAAAATGTCATAATTTTTACAGCATTTCATTATTGATTTCTCAATTTTAAATGGAAAAAAATTATTAAAATTAACCTTTCTAATATTTTTAAGCATTTAGGATAAATTATTAACGTTAATGAAAATAATAGTGTTTCCTTTGTCTTTTTTTTCTACAGGACTGCCTAATAAGGGAGTTACATTTACAGTTGTAAATATAAAAAAGTACAATTACTTCACAGATTTTTCATTAGTAAGCAAACTATCCTTTAGTGGACAACAATTACCTTCTATACTACTAATTTGATATTAAAAACAGAAAATATACGGACCAAACAGTACAAGCAAAAGAGAAACATTATCCGTACAGCGTGCTGGCAAATCAGTTACTGCCGGAAAACTGGGAAGGGGTTATGCAGTTTCTTGCAGCGAACTGTCGTAATAGGAAACTAAACTTTACTCGGCAAACGTGTAAATTACCTATCTAGTGGGAAGTATACCTAGACAAATACGCCATAGAAACTGAAAGCAGTCGGTAACAGATTAAAACAGAACAGCACTATTTAGACGAAATGAAGGGTTTTGAAACTATATATGTGTGCATGTGTCAGTGGTGGTATGAATGTTAACCAGAAACCATATGCGGATAAAAGTTTACTATATTGTTTTTGCTAGAAAATTATAGAACTTAATCAATTTTTAAATACTACCAATCAAACAAAAGTACTTTGGACTATTATATTCGAGTAATACTAAGATCAGCTGGCAGGATAGCGATTTTTGTAGACTTCTTGAAATGAAGACTTCTAGAATGATGCCCAAGGGTTTTAATTATCTAGTAAGACCTTATTGCATATCTTTACGCATGAAATAATGCATAGTTCACGACATCTTCCATTGTCCCTCTTCAAAGATATATTTACTAGAGTTTTACCGTTTTTTCTCAGGTGACTAAAAAATGTTACTTAATTTACTCCTGAAAGCTATTTTCGAAAGCTTGTATTAAAATCTGGATTTTTTGATGAATTATAATATTAAAAAAAAGGAACTTTTCCGTTACACGATTTTCTTGTATTAGCTGCCTTATTGAATTCAGAGAGGAAACCAGATCTACGTACTACACTGAGCAGTCGTAGTGCCGTGTACGTAAGACAATGTCTTTCGGTAATGTAATTTTTACTGTCGATACAAATGTTCGTATCTTTTCAAAATCTGGTTTAATTAGTATATTCCGGTCTAATAAGTAATCGCGTACAAAAATATTGTCTGTACTTCTTCCAACCAATCCTGCCGAACGCTGGCCGATTGGTTAGGGCGCTGATCATCGGTACCGGAGTTCGGGGGTTTGAATCCCACTATGGCATGGATGATCGTAGCTTTTCAGAATCGGCTTTGAGCAGTAGGTCCCGGTCTCATTAACCCTCGTGTGCAAAACAGTAGACCTTAGCGAACGAACCATCCAACCACTCCTCTAAGGTAAAAAGAATGTTGAAAGAATCCTGATTAAAACAGAAAGTTGAATAAGTAGAACGTTGCTGTTCAATACTGAAGTTCGTTGATTCGAATATTGCTACTAGTATGGGTGTTTGTAGCTGTTCAATATTGGATTTGAGAAGTAGGTTCCGATCTTCTTACCCTTCCTATAATAAAAATGTAGACCGAAATGTTCTAAATCTACTCATCAATCAATCGGTACAAGGAAATAAAAACGAGTAATTTTAATTGTCTCTTAGTAAAACATAGAATTAAAAATAATCTATAAATTTAGCAAGAAGTAATTAAAACATATTCTTCGAGTCCTTCAGTGCTTTCCATCCTGTTTCTTCTTGAGAACAAAATATCCTACGGATACGGAACATTACCTAAGAAAAAGTAACGATTACTTTAATATACTAAAATAATAATTGAATGCAAAAGTTTTTATGGAGTTGTATAAGAAATTAAATTTTACAGCAGTGTAGTCCAGAGTACCACAATTTTCGATAAACAACAGGTGACACAGAACAAGGGAACACGGACACAGCCTTGGTAACTAAAAAGATATTTTAATGTTCGGAATAAAATTATTATAATAGTTTCCGAAACGACAGGGGACTTAGACCGAGTGGAATTTCGCAACGAGTGTGGATAAGAAAGGACTCCTGATGAGACTTAAAAACAGATTGGAGGTTAAACTTAAGTTGTACTTGGAGTACAGTCTGGGACTCAGGGTTAGTCCGCAACAAAGATTTAAGATTCCCCAAGAAAAAATCCCACACTCACACTGCCATGACTTCTCTCTTCTCTCCCTCAAAATTTTTCTTCTTTTCTCTGTCTGAATCTTCCCATTTCCTGACATCAATCGGTCGCCTCTTCCTGGTTCCCCAGTCCACCGCAAATTGCCGCCACAATATTCTGGTCTTCACTCCTCACCAGTGTCATTGAGTCTGAGCTTGACCTCTGTCTCAAATCCTCCATCAAGGCCTGTCAAGGTGGGATCGGAACAATTTTTTTGGTCCAAAAGTGTAATGTTTCCAGAATAGCAAGTGCTACTGTTACCTACCAGGTCGAATATCCTTAGTGCATTGTAAGATAATGGTTGTGACGTCACAGCAGCGTTAACATTTATTATATGCAATTTTTTCATTGTGTAGAAAAATAATTAAAATCTAAAGGGAAGGGGCACAACTACCTGTTATAAGAACCCTAAATAAAAAAATTAGAATATTCTACAGCTAATAAATTTTGAGGTAAATAGTAATATAGATATCAACTAATAGTTTTTGAGCTATTAGTTTAAGAAATGGGTACAAAAGTCAGAAAGAAAAAAGTTAAAATACTCTTAGATATGGTCAAAATGAATTTTTAAAGTTTCAGAATTAAAATTTCCATGTACAGTAGTAACACTGAAATTTGTCGAAAATTTTCAGGTATATTCAGAATAAATATTCCTCGTCTGATAGCGTAGAATTTTCAAACGATTAAATAACTTCACAAGCCAGCCTGTACTAAAATAAATCGGTTGAAAATATTTCCCGATAATACAAGACATTTGCACATTTTTTTTCACCAGTAAAAGGAATCAAACTAAGGTGTACATGTTGACAGGAATAAGGCCCTATCTCCTGTCATTATATTGTGACGACTTCAATATTCTCAAATGAGAAGTAACGTGTAGAATGGATCACAGTCAAAGATAAAATTGGAAATTTGCTTTTATTCTGGATTAACTACGACTATTTACAAAGGAATGTTAATTCCTGAATCACGTAGAACTGCAAAGGATGGTTGCCGGTAAAACTTCCTCACGACGATCACAGTCGAAATAAAACCAAGAGATTTAATAATTTCTTACAAGTGGGGAGGCTTTTCAGGATGCAATTAAACCCAATTTATCCCCCGTTCAGTATCCGAGACTCTGCCGCTCCCTATATGAGCGGACTTCACGAACCTTCCGAACTAGAAAGCTGGCTCCGGTAACAAAACGCGAAAGCCTTCAGGAGGTCAACACACCTCCGAAAAAAATGACGAAAAACCCTGAGTAGCAAAATTGTAGTCTTGTTATACCTGGGGGGGGGGCTCAGTTACGGTTCCGCCAATTGTTTTTTGGGTCAGTTACGATCCCAGTTACTTGAGAACTCCAGCTAAAGTTAGTTATATTTTTAGCTGAATTCTCATTCGCTGGCTGTCATTTCCGAGAATTCATTAACGAGATCCATCAGGGGCGTATTCGTCTATTCAGTCCGATTGTCAAGATCCCAGACTCTGCGACGCCATGCTATTGTCCAGGTAAACAGGTGTGTTCTGGTCAGCTGTTTTGGCGCGTGCTCGGACAAAGGGGAGTCTTCACAATATTTATCTGTATATTTTTTTAATTGAGACGGATTTAAGAAATATAAATAGATTTAGATTATTGCATTAATTTAATTTGATTGTAACTTTTTTTCGGGGAGGGGATATGATTGCCACCGCTCACTGGGTGCTATTAAAAGGAAAGACATCTTATGCCAATTTTTTTATGTTGCCTAATTGCAAAATATATTTAGTATATATACAATCTAAAATAATCTGTTGTGATCGCCGAACGATGACCGAATGGTTAAGCATTGATCTTCGGTATCGGAGTTCGCGAGTTCGAATCCCAGTGGAACATGAATGATCGGAGCCGTTCGGAATTGGTTTAAGCTGTAGGTCCCGGTCTCATTAGCCCTCGTGTGCAAAAGAGTAGACCGTAGCGCTCCAAACCTCATGTGATGACCTGTTGACTTCCTTGTGCGTTATTAAATTATGCGGGGTTTTTTTTATTTTTCATGATACTCCATCAGAATTATTATTTGCGCATTTCTTCAAGGTTTAAAGTTAATTTCGTCTCTCTTGTTGAAGGTACTGTAGGAGTAGCGTTGAAGTACTGCCATCTGGCGGTGATCCACTGCGTTAATATTAGTTACATTCGAATTATTCATTACAAAAATATTTCATCGCAAAGGAAATTAACCATCATAAGATGCCATTTATAAAAAAAGAAAAACTTTGTGATAGGAGCTATATTTTGAATCACAGTACTACAAGTTAGGGGTTTATAACAAATAATGTTATATGTTACAGTTTCAGTCGACGCAACTGCCAAAAATGTAAATTATTACGCGAATCATATAAATCATATAATAATTCAAATGACAAAATTAAAAATCATAGCAGCTATTTTAAAATTTGATATACTGTTTATAGGATAATCATCTACCTACTCTGTTCCAGGGAAACATTAAAATTTTACCAACTATTATTTAGCTGTCCGTAAAACGGCACGATAGGCATTAAAACATAAACAATAGAACGTCCTGAAACTTGCTACTTGCTATTGCCAAAAAACAAAAATAACAATATATGTATGAACGTGTCTGTATACATGTGTGTGTGAATATATATATATATATATATATATATATATATATATATATATATATGTATGTGTATATATGTGTGTGACTATATATATGTATGTGTATGTACGTGTGTGGGGAATATATATATATGTATGTGTGTATGTGTATATACGTGTATATATATATATATATATATATATATATATATATATATATATATATATATATATATATACATATATATATACATATATATATATATATATATATGTGTGTGTGTGTGTGTGTGTGCAGACACATTCATACACACAAGCTCTTACTCTTTCACACACACATTTTTTCTCTCAAACACACACGCATGCACACACACATATTTATATTTAGAGTATACATTTTTATATTCGAATGTTATATTAATATATAATGATTGATTCATTCTCCATCTATCTCTCTCCCTCTCTCTCTCTCTTCATGTGTGTATACGTATATATATATATATATATATATATATATATATATATATATATATATATATATATACATATGCATATACATACACATATATACTATATACACATATAGAAAATGTATATAACATACATATAATTATACATATGTATATAATCTATCTAACAATATAGAGATAAACTGATTTATAGATATATAGATAATTATTACTGTGTTTTATAAAATAATATACATGTCTTGGAGTTGAAATGTCTTCAACGGGTTTTCCAGAAAGTTCTACCAGATTTTATCTGTGACAAAGAGCGTATTGCTGGGAAAAATATTTTTTTTTCTTCTAATCAAAATTTTTCCACAGATCTATATACCTAAGAAAGTGTATTCATGTGCATTGGAAATTCCTTTCACCGTGCACGCCGCCAGAGCACTCCTGTTGAGATTCAGTTCTGTCACTTGATTCCAGATATTCGTTCGGTGATCATAGCATTCGACGTTAGAAATTGTGGCTAAGCCTGTGAAAAAGGAACATATTAACAAAATTAATTTCTTTACGAATGTACAAAATACAATAGAATCAAAGCGACGATAACTTATAACGACTTATCATGAAGACAACAAGTTCAAACACATTTCGCACATTGTGTGCGAGTACATTTCGCAGCGGAATTGTACCGGGAGCAGGCGTTTTGAGAGTAAATTTAGTTATTCAGTTAAATCTCAGTAGATCGAAAATTATTTCTTTTTTTAACCAACTTTTCGAATTTTATATTGAAATATATAAACAAATATATATAGACAAATAAACAAATATATATGTTAGGTTGGGAGAAAAAAAATCCATTATTTTTTTGGATAGATGGCTGTAGTGATCGATATCTTGTAAAGTATCGATCAAACAATTTTAAATTTATGCCCATTATCAAGCTGACATTTTACACCAAAAAAACGTTCTTACTGTTCTTGTTTGATCCATTCAGTTGTGAGTTACAGGCTGTTAAAAATGGAAGTCAACAAAGAGAAAAATCGGTACATTTTACAGTTTTTTTTTTTTTTTTTTTTGGGGGGGGGGGGGTTAAAGGCGAAAATGCAATCCAGGCTGCTGAAATTGTCAATGGTGTTTATGGTGCCGATACGGTAACAGCTAATTACGTGCAATTTTGGTTTCGTCGATTCCGTTCAGGCATTTTTTATGTTAAAGATACACCTCGCACAGACAGGCCCGTCGTCGAAAATGTTGATAAAATCATAGAAATAATTGAAGTTGACTGGCATGGTAGTAGTCGTAGAATAGCCCAGGAGCTAAAGATTGACTATAAAACAATTTTAAAGAATTTACGCAAAGTTGGATTTAAGAAGAAGCTAGAAGTTTGGGTGCCACACCAATTAACACCAAAAAAACATGATAGATCGAATTTCCGTCTACGAAGGCAAACGAAGCCTTGACCAAACGGAATGAAATCGACCCATTTCTTAAACGGAGGGTGACTGGGGAAGGGCTAACATTACAAGCTACACCATTCCAGTCGTAAAATGGTATATTTGGAACAAAATTTTTTAAAGAATAATGGACAAATTTTACGATGTAACCTAATCTATCTTAATGATATGATAGTAATCTATCTTAATGATAGATCATGGTAGAACATTGAGATTAGCTCCTAATAACACAACTAAAAGTCCAAATAATGTTTGATTAAATGGATTATGATTATTGAAAATGAAGTGGAGTGAAGAATGGGGCACAAATTTTCAAGCTGTAGGGGCGGAGGGGATAACATTACAAGCTAAGCCACTGCAGTCAGTCATGATATGTCACATTTGGAACAAAAATATTAAAGGGATAATGGGCATTATAAAGCATTTTTATTAATTACTAACTCTGAATTTCAAAAATTTGTACGCACAGAAGTTGAAGTATAAAGAAATTAATCACATAAATTTTTTCTTAACAATTTTTTATAATTTATAGTTTATAGATTTTTTGTAAATTTTTGAGATGTCCTTTACGATTTCATTTTTCATAGATTCCTACAAAATGATTATCAAACATTCCTAAATATATATGTTAAAATAAATCTTTATATCCGTTTTAAATTTCGACTTAAGTTATTGAAACTCAAGTTCTGAAAGCCTGAATTTTTAGGAAAATTCTGTGCACAAACTTAAAAAAAAGTTTCCTTTAAATTAACTATTTAATCTATAAAAAACAATACCCAAATAGGTTGGTAAGATTCTTTAAAGTAATAATAATACAAAAATAAAAGAAAGTTAAAAATTAGCTTGCAAGGAACATTTTAAAAGTCAACGAAGTACTTCAAAAAATCTGATCTTTGATACAGTTTTAAAGGTGATTTTTACTTCTTTTTAATTATAATTATTTTATTATATCCATACTATTTTATTTACAACTGCATTGAATTGTTTAGTTATTTTTATTGTATACGTATACGAAGTTTCACAAATTAAAAGTTAATTTTCATAAAAGCGTCCATTATCCCATCAAGGTGTTGGCCGAACGATGACCGATTGGTTAGAGTGCTAGCCTTCGGTTCCGGAGTTCGTGGGTTCGAATCCCACTGTCGCATGGATGTTCGTAGCCGTTCGGAATCGGCTTTAAGCTGTAGGTCCCGGTCTCATTAGCCTCCGTGTTGCAAAAAGTAGACCGTAGCACTCTAAACCAAACCAAACCTCATTAAAGGGTTAACGTTTCATGAAAATTTTTAGACTTTCAATTTTAAGTATTGAAAATAAAACAGCTCTAAAAAGAGTTTTAATTTATCAAAAGTTCAATTTCAATAAAATTCATACAAAAATGTTTCACTTTATTTACGCTGTATATTTAAGCTACGAACATTGTTTTACAATTTATAATAGATTAGGATGCATATTTAACATAATGATTACCTGATATAATAACATCGTAACTAAAGAATATTAGATTCATTGGATAATGAAAATTAGGAATAAAGTGGGGTTAAAAGTCGAGCAAGAATTTTCCGACTTCAGTGGAAGGGGGGTAGGGTTCCTTTTCCGAATGAAGAATGCGGATTTCTCGTATAATAGCAAAACCTTCAAGCTATTATTCTTGTTGAGGTTGAAGTGTGATTATGCCATTAATCATTTGAAAGTGTTTCACTATCACAAGCGAAATCCGCGAAATTTCCATCAGGAAAGGAAACCTAAACTGAATCCGTTTTTTCTTCAACATGCACAGGCTGGGACGTCATAAGACCTTAATGCTGTTTGTTCTCTTATGATGATAGGAAGTTAAAATTGGGGAATGCCTCGAAAACAAATGTCTCCCACACTAGAAAAAACTTAAAGAATTTCTTTTCGATTAATTACACATTATGAAAGCTGAAAGGCTAGCTAAATATAAAGTATATTACCATTAAATCCACCAATGACATAAAGACAATCGTAAAGAACTGCTGTAGCAAAGTTGCTGCGAGGTCCACGCATATTCGAAACTGGTGTCCATAATTTTGTTCTGGGATCAAATTTCTCTACTGTAATGTTAAAAAAGAAAATAAGAATTACACAACTTTAGCTTACTTTGGTTTGAAATGGTGTGAAGCTAGTTTTGATATACAAGGGCTAAGGAGATCGAACTTTGGCTTAAAAACGTTTATAGTTGCACCAAAAATTGCCTGAAAATTAAACACTTCTAATTCACAGATTTGGTATCGTCCCCCCGTGAGTGCTAAAGCCGAGGGAAAGGGGAGGACGGTAGAGAAGTCAGAGGCAAATGGAGGGTGTTAAGGCGGGTTTAGGAGACAATCTGGGAATACTTATCTTTTTAGGGGAACAACAAAACACTTTGAAAATACATTGTTTCATAAATAATCATTTTATTTAGCTATCTAAAATCTTATGTTAACAAATTGGTAAAACTCCATTAATCTCAACTATCTCATTATTTTTTTTTAATTTCCTATTATTTTTTGCTCACTTTTAAATATTTAACTATTATGGAAAAGGAGGCATTAGAATTTTTTTCTTGTAAACGGGGCATTGGCTTAGAAAAGGTTGGGAACCTCAGGTTTACCTCAGTAATTTGGGAAATAGAGCTGAGAATACGAATACAATAAGGGTGTTTTAATATCCATCACCTTATAATTAATAATAAGAACATATAAGAACATTTAAAGTATAAATATACTTTAATAAAAAAAATTAAAAGTAAAAATATCTATTGTCGCAGAAGAAGAAGGTACGGTAATTCGTGATCCCCCACCCACTCCAGGTTTATCTTAAGAAATAAACATTGTAAGACAGGAAACTTAAACTTTTTCAATGGACTTTAAAAGATAGAAAAAGAAAATAAATAGATCTACTGTCAAATTTTTCTGCTTCCAAAATTTTCAGTTCAAATTTTCAGTTTCCAATTTAGTAGTATTTTTTAAACACATTCCCATTTCCGAAGGACACCACTTCGTGACTTACGGGTTGTATTAAAAGTATAATAAAATTTGATCCACTGATAAAAAATATTCCCTATTACTGCTCTACTATTAGTGTGTTTTACGCTGACCCGGCCTAAGCCATACAACAGCAACCTTGATGACCGTGCAGCAACAGTAACCCATAAATGGCTACCAAGCCACCGCTGACCTACGAGAGGCCCGTCATGGTCCGATTTTAATGTGGTCCAACCCGGTAAGGAGCAAACTCTACAGAGGTAAGCTCAGGACTGCTCTACTATAAAAATAATTTCTTTGAAGGGTATGGCTATTACCTGTGGCAAGCCTACTGTTCCCATTAAATCCACCAATGATGTAGATTTGGTCGCAATACGCAACTAGCTTCACTCCGCTCCTAGGGGAGTTCATGCTGGTTATGGCCGTCCACTCGTCAGTCTCGGGATCATAGCATTCGGCAGAATTCAAAACTTGCTGTCCGTTGAAACCACCTGCTATGTACACTTTGCCTGGAAAGATATTGATCATCACCCATGAGGTTTCTGTTGTCGTTATTGTTGACATATAGGTACGGTGCACGGAAAGTCTCTAACATATAAATTTTCTGCGGAACTTTGCTTTTCTGCATGCACGTGGGATAGGGATCCCGGAACTCCTGAGTCGCATAGGTATTTGTTGCCCTTTAGAATTCAGCCTCTAAATATTGATTCAATATCGTTATTACATATAAATGGCACCCTGTTACTTTTGCTATCCTGTCTAGTTGATACTTTGTCTCTTCTCTCTTGAAAATCTGCCTACTCCTGTACTATGAGGTGCATAGAAGAAAATGCGGTCCAAAACAAAAAAAAATTGAGAAAATTTGTCTTTAATCGTTTAATTTTTTAGATTTTTGTTTTTATAAAAGTTTATTAACTAGCAGCTGCGTGATCAGCCTGGTTACTTTTAGTCTTATATTTTTCTTTGCGAAAGACTCAGCTGAAAAAGGTAGATATAAGGTATGCAATTTTTGCGTCATGAAATATTGATTAAAGATATAACCTGAACGATTCTTATATTTTATTAATTAAATAACTTAAGTTTTAAAAATTAGAAATAAAATTTAGGGGCTACAAAAATCAGAGGGACAGGGTCACAACCCAATCGGCACGTGCTGTCATCAAGCTCAATATAATAAACTTCAGAATTTCGGGAGAAACTACCCTTCTTCTGGCTACGGCCCTAAATGAAAAACAAAGTGTTAATTCCTGACCTTTCAGTGTGGCAGCGCTGGCATCGCTCCTGACTTGCAGCATGCTGGCGACCATCTTCCACTGGTTAGAGCAGGGGTCGTACCGCTCACAGGACCTGTTCCTCCGGTGTCCGTCGTAGCCACCCATTGCGTAAATGAACTTCCCTACTGCGGCAACGCTCACGTAACATCGTTGGGCGTACATGCAGCCCTTCTCCTCCCACGCATGCAGTATGGGATCGAACCGGCGCACGCTGTTGAAGCACTGGTTGCCGTCAAAGCCGCCTATCACGTACACGTATCCCTCGTGCCACAACATGCCGTGGTAAGCCCTGGAAGTACATACATACATTTATGCCTTTATTACACAAAGCAACTATTCTACAAGTAACTTTTAAGAACGCCATGCTAGTCTAGGAGTCTAGGAGCCAAAAGCAAATGTGGATAAGAGCAAATTCCAGGCTGAAGTTTGACGAAAAGTTGCCGTAACTCACCGGTTCTATCCAGTGAGAAGCCATGAAGGTCAGCAAACATACATTCAAATGTAGATGCAGCGAGCGATAACAAGTTGCTGGTTACAAAAATTCATTTTGTATAAAACTAGCATTGCTCAATATTTACTTCCCTTTACGAAATAGAGGAAGTACTGCAACAGCAAAAACTTTTCGTGTTCATATTTCAACGGAAATACCCATTTCGTCTGGGCTTGAATCAGTTTTGACTAGTTTCCTCTGCGCGTCTCTACACACGTACAAGAAATGTTTCCCTTTGAAACTTCAAAAATTGATTTTCACCATCCCTGAATGAATTTTGGTTGCTTTCGAAGTAACCAACCAAACGTAGCAAACTGTTGGTTTGTGCGTACATATCACGCTTAATTAAAAACAATTAGGATTAGAATGTTAACATTTTGTATTTAGGACTGAAATTACCCACACTCACTGCCTTCCACGCAAGGTGTTTAACAGCCAAATATATAATTAGGATAAAGTATTTTCTCTAGACTACCAAAAGAGTTTTAATTATCTAACGAGCCGAATGTTTATGCATTCTAACTTTTCCTCAGTGCATTCCACTTACCTGGCTGGGCACAGTCATGCACCAAAGATGGATCCAATAGCAAGGTTTTATAGGTTGGCTCCCGACTACGTAAGCTAGATCGCAATACTTAGTTTAATTCATGCAGTAGACTTTTCAAAGTGCTCACATGGACGAACGCTGCAATGATAACAGGAGAATTAGCGTCATGGATGAATTTAGAATAGGAACTTGATGCTTTTTCAAACATCATGTCCTTGATGCTGGAATTAGAGCGAACCTAGCTGTCCAAATAATTTCATCGATGCAAAAAGATAGAGGAACTTTGATCAGACATCGCGAGCTGAGTTGTAATGACATTATCTTCTAGTACATACGGAGGTATCGCATGACGACCTAGAAAAGAACTACAAATTTTACCAGACAACAGACCACTGTTCACATCAGCTTCGGGATCATAAGAAACCACTGGCCTACCCCTGCGCTTCCCCCATGACTCAGCGTACTGAAGAAAAGCATCTCAAGGCCTCGCTTGAAATTACCTGGGCATAGAATCCGTTGCCAAAGAGAGAAACCATCGTCCACTCTTCACATCAAAGGTCTCGATGACATTGGTGGCTGAGCCCGCGCTCCAGCCCCCCATTACAAAGATTATTTCAGACGGAGTGCGAGGTCTCAAGAATGGGTGCTTCATGTCGAGCAAGTTGGTATGCGTCCGGAGATCTCCATTGCTGGGTGGTAATTCATCGAACAGGTGAGATGCTTGAAGAATGATGGATTGACACTCTTCACTACTGGACACGTACGGATTAGGCCAAATGTTACGACGGTAGAACCTGAATAATATATTTTTTAAAAAGAGTTATTTTGTTTCCTAAACTATTTTAACATTCGTTTGCGGGATTATATAAATACACGGAAGTCACACATTATCATATTTGTATACGGTTAAAGAAACAAGTCATCTAGCTATTTATCCTGCCTTGTTCATATCCGAATTGTATAATTTGAAATCTCTCGTCAACATTAAGATCTTACTGGCATTTGACTAGTATATAACATCATATGCCAGCACTTTTATTGGGAAACGGGTTGATTTAAAAGCACAGTTGAGAAACTTTTAGACTTCATAGAACATAGATCTTTTATTAATTAATATTTAATTATACAGATTATGACAATTTGAAAGTAGAACTAAATAAATATTGCTATGAACTAAGTTTCAGAAGTATTGGTGGTGACAGTCTATTCTATATTTAAATAAGTAGAACATCATCTAAATGAAAAATGGTAACACTACTAGTTGAAATGGCACTCAAATATTTAGTTACTTATTGAAACAATTAAGTATTAATGTTATAATAAGTTACTGTCATTATGTGAATACAAAAATATTTTCTATTTTATTGTTAAATAATAAATAAAAGCCTTAATGTTCATAAAATGCAATAAATTGATAAAATTATACAAAATCTATGTTAATTTCACAGATGCCTCATTTATAGATATATTAATTATTATGTGGCCTCCTTTATGATTGACTAATTAAAATGTGGTCTCTAATGGCAAAAAGGTTCCCAACATCTTATTTCAGAGTTTAAAGTGCAAACCAACAACAGTATACTGAAATAAATGTGTATAAATGAATGTGTATATAGCCAACAATGAAACCCATTACAGAAATACAAACTAGCTGAAAACAATAATTTTTGCGGAAGTATGACCAAATCAGAAAAGTTGTTCACATTTTGTACACTAGTCTAGATACAGAATCTGATTTGTGACGCCTAATGAGCGAGCCTGTGCCAAGGCTTCACTTTGAAGGTGCTGTGACGTCGCTATACCCCATTGGCTTCACAAAGGGGTTTTGTTGAAGCCCAGGGAAGGGCGACACTCTGTCTGGATTTTTTGACGCTACACTACAAAGGATTGTCGCTTCGACCACGCCTTCAGATGTCTGAGGGGAATCCGAAGGACAGACGGAACAACGAAATGTCAGACAGTAAGGCGCCCCCGAACAAGCTAATCAGAGGATACCATGACGCCGACGTGGAAAGAAAAAGCCAATGGGAAGAGGCGAAAGGTGACGTCAGGCGGCTTGACTTTTTCGCTGGAGAGTCCCCAGAAAAAGAGAACAGAGAGGTTCGATTTGCGGCGGTTGTTTTTTGTGAGAGTTTTTTCTCCAGCTTTCTGTGGGACTCAAGGAGACCCAGTTGTACCCCTGTGCAACGGTATCTGCCGGCACCTGTCCGCAGATTGTTTTTTTATGTTCGCCTTGAACCTGGGACTTTTAGGTCCACACCAGCCCACCTGAGCTCTGTGATTTCCATCCGGAAAATTTGTACATACTCCATTTTAATCAAGAATAAACGTTGTTATTGTTTCTAAGCTGTACGTCGTATCATAACCACTTCGACACCCACACGCTACCCGAGGATCCCGTGACGTTACAGTGCCAACTTTTTCGACGTATTTACCACGTATCGCAATCTGAAATCGCTTTTTTAAGAATTAAGAAAACGTGAATACAGCAACATTTACAAATGTTGAAATAGCATTAAAATTATTTTTAACGTTCCCCCCATATTCGGGAAAGGTAAAACTCGTACTCATTGATGTTATAAGGCTTCAGATATACATTCTGGTCTTTCGTCCAAGGACTTCAAGAATGGAAGCCAATATACTGCCTCTGAGATATTTTATCAATATTATGACGACTTCAATATTCTTGAGTGAAGGGGTAGCGTGAAGATGGATGACAGTCGTAACAGAATTGAAATCACTTTTATTTTCTGGATTAAATACTAGTTATATATACAATGGGATTCTAATCTCCCAAAACAAGTCGAAAAGTAAAAAGAATAGTTCCTGTATAACATTTCCACGACGATCACAGTCGGAAAAAAACATTAAATAATCTCACAAAATGGAGAGGCTCTTCCAGGGGGCAATGCAAACTCAATCTATCCCCCGTCCAGTATCCGAGACCCTGCCGTTTCTTATATGAACTGACTTTACGAGTCTCCCGAACGTAATCACTAAAAAGCTGGTCTGGTCAAAAATCTCTGAAGCCTCAACGAGGTCAAAGCACCTCCGTAAAAAAATGGCGAGAAGCCCCGAGTCGAAAAATTCTAGGCTTTTTATACCGGGGGTCAGTTACGGTCCCTCCAATTGTTTTTTGGTCAGTTACTATTCCAGTTACCCGAGAACTCCAGCTACGGTTACAACCAGATTTTTAGTTGAATTCTCATTCGCTAGCTGTTCCGATTCCGGGCTTCCCCAGGCAATCCACCGGGATTATTACCGCAGTCGATCAGGGGCTTGACGCCTATTCAACCGAACTGTCAACATCCCAGAAACGACGTTTATTGTAGCCGGATCGAAACCGGAGTGCTTCAGGTCAGCTGATTTCGGTCGTTAGTTCTGGACAAAGGGGGGGGGCTTCACAATATCCTTCAAATGAAAGGTTTGGTTAACAAAGCTATGGAGTAAACTCTTGTGGCCACAGTAAACTGTAAAACTGTAATTCACTTTTCTCCAAATATGGAAAATAATGCAGTTTCTCACTAAAGTAACCATAACTATAATTCTTATGCAAGCTTGTGGCCGACTGTAGAAATACATCCCATCTTCCTGAGTTACTTTAGTAAGCAACTGCAATTTTTCTCCAAACTAGGTTTGGTTTGGTTTGGTTTGATTTGATTTCATTTGGAGTGCTAGGTCTACTTTTTGAAACACGAGGGCTAATGAGACCTACAGCTTAAAGCAGAATACAAATGGCTTCGAACATCCATGCCACTGTGGGATTCGAACCCACGAACTCCGGTACCGAAGGCCAGCACCCTAACCAAACCGCCATCGTTCGGCTCTCCAAACTAGGAGAAAAGTGGGATACAGATATATAGTTTAGTACAAGAATTTATATCATTTGGCATTAACATAGCTCATCCAAACAGTATGTTGGCATTCAGTTGGCCATCGTTGGCCCATCCTAACATCCTCTTGGCATTCTGTTAGAAACAACCAATGGCTTACTGTTGACTTTAGTTGGTCAAGTAATCTATAGGACCGACTTATAGAGTTGGCCCATCGGTTGCAGTACTACGTTAGTCCATCATAAAATTACTTGTTGGGAAATAGTCCTTCACCAGTATCCAGGGATTTCAGTGGCCTCCAGTTCTTTTCCCAACAAAATTCTTTTCAGATTGCTGCAACTTTTACTGTAGCAATGCATTGGTTATTGGGCTGAAGTCAAATTATAAAAAATACGGCCCTTACTGTGAACTGCAGAGGCCGAACCGAACACAGCGCAAGAGAGATGGCAAATGCGTTATCCGAGTTCCCGGATCTTTCTCGATCCATCTCATAACAGCCCAGAATACATATTCTTCGCTGTTCACATTGAGGGAATCACTACTGAGAATGGCTATCAGATCGTCCATTTCTAGGTTCAGGTAGTCATTGGACACAGGGAATATCTAAAATAAATAATACAGGTGTTAATGGGAATAAGTTAAGAGAAAAATCCCCAAATTGGCCAAGAAGGATAACGCTTATTCAGACCGACTTAAGGACATTGGATAGTAAAGTTTCTAAGTCCAGTGATTAGTCATTGGATACAGTTAATATCTAAAAATAAATAATACGGATGACAGTTGGAATAAATTAAAAGCAAAATCATCCGATTGGCTAACAAAAGAAGTGATTGTCCAGGCCGATTTGAAGACAGAGAATAGTGAAGTTTCTACGTCCAGTCATTAGTCATTGAATACAGTTAATATCTAAAAATAAATAATACGGATGACAGTTGGAATAAATTAAAAGCAAAATCATCCGATTGGCTAACAAAAGAAGTGATTGTCCAGGCCGATTTGAAGACAGAGAATAGTGAAGTTTCTTCGTCCAGTCATTACTCATTGTACACATGGAATATCTAAAACTAAATGGTACTACTGGAGAATAGGGTGCCCCTTGGCACATTTGGTGAAATTATTGGCGATGTTTACTAAAATACATAGGTATTTCATCCGAACAACATTGTATCCCTTGCCATTTGGGTGATATTAATTGATGTAGATTACGTCATTTTAATAGAATTATATACATTTTCTTGATTAACCGAAACCATTGAGAAAGCGGGCATTTATATTTATGGGCAATTAATCCCTCAACAGTTTACAAAGCCAACTGCTCCAAATTATTAAAATTAGCCACAGTGAACTTTTAAGGAATCATTATATCTAATACTTTTAAGCATTACACGCATTTAATATATAAGAAATGGGTTACACAAGAAAAGCTGGATACAAATATAATACAAATTAAAATATACATACAGATTGTTTGGGTACGGCGAGAACAGGAGAAAATGTTAGGCTACCGTCCTCAGAGCTTTATTGCCAAATTGGCGGGGGCCCCCTGTTCTTCAGTCAAGCCAATTAAATAATTCAGTGCAAATAAATTAAGAATAAAATCCTTCGATTGGTCAATAAAGGTAACGCTTATACAGGCCGATTTTATTATACAGGATAGTAAAAGTTCTAAGTCCAGCCAAGCTTTACATTAATCTGTCATGATGTGTAAAGAAATATTAAAAAATAAATGAACAGATAAAAACCTCTTAACTATGTATAACTGTATATTTCCTCATTTTCACAGGCTTTACCTATATAAGACGAAGCACTCATGTAAGTAATCTCTCATTACGATCGGCAAATTTATGAAAATCTATACACATATAAAACTTTTATAAAATAAAAGAACTCTAGGATGTATTCCAAAATCCTCAAACCCATAACATTGATTTAACTAAAGGGTTACACTCTACGAATCAGTTAATCCTTTAATCTGTGGCGCATATTTAAGAAAAAAGCATCAAAAATGAAAACTATTTTCTGCTTAATTTTGATTTACATATCAATAACAATGTGATAAGAACAAAAAATTAAAGGAATTGACTACTATACTTAAAATTTTCACATACATGTCCAAAATAAATGGAATAGCTATATTTCTGTGTAATAGCATTTAATTTTGTAGCAGTAACTTTTTCCTCGTTGAAAGCAGAAATGACTCATTTATTATTACTTTTAATTTCAATTCAGACGACAAATCCTCTTTAACTACACATTGTAACAATCCATTACATGACCCGAACGAAAGAAGAACGGACGGTGACCTAAGGATCTGGCGCACCGGACAATTATTGTTAGCGGTAGGTAGATAAACGCGGTCTGAACAAAGCCATTTGTGTACCGGGTTTCCGTCAACAGAACAGAGGCAATCTCTTAAGTGGAAGTAAATTAAAAACTGTCAGTACGCCGGAGCTAGTGTGTTTACGTCTTTATGATGTCTATTGCCGTCAAGAGACTCTGATAACAATTATACATCGAGTGACGGTTGGGTCTACTATTCCCCACATATGGACCAAGTTAACGGTGCCACTAATGTATTTAGGATGGTTGGTCTTTAATTTAAAGAAAAAAATTCGGCCATATGGGGAAACGCGACAGCTGAGCCAGGCGAGTTGGTTGACAGCAAAATTGCGTCACAGTGGTTCTGGAAAGTTCTGGAAAGAATCACGCGAGGGGCAACCGGGACCCCTATATAAGATTGGCTGAGCGGATAGAGGCGGTTTTTCTTTTTCTTTTTTTCTTTTTTTTCTTTTCTTTTCTTCCTTTTTTTCTTTTTCTTTTCTTTTAATTTTTCTTTTTCTTTTTTTCTTTTTTTTTTTTTTTCTTTTTTTTCTTTTTTTCTTTTTTTTTTTTTCTTTTTTTTCTTTTTTCTTTTTTTCTTTTCTTTTTTTTCTTTTTTTCTTTTTTTTTCTTTTTTTTCTTTTTTTCTTTTTTTCTTTTTTTTTCTTTTTTTCTTTTTTTCTTTTTTTCTTTTTTTTTCTTTTTTTTCTTTTTTTCTTTTTTTTCTTTTTTTCTTTTTTTCTTTTTTTTCTTTTTTTCTTTTTTTCTTTTTCTTTTTTTCTTTTTTTTCTTTTCTTTTCTTCCTTTTTTTCTTTTTCTTTTCTTTTAATTTTTCTTTTTCTTTTCTTTCTTTTTTTTCTTTTTTTTTCTTTTTTCTTTTTCTTTCTTATTTTTCTTTTAATATTATTGCCAACAAAGTATTCATAGATGGATGCATTACCAATAATAGCAAACTCAGTACTAGAGGACTTGGCCCAGGGAGTACTGTTGACAAAACTTCCTGTATGGACAGAGGCGGGGTTTTTTTGTGGCGCTCGAGGAGAGTCCACTTGTCTCTCCGAATTGCCGCAGCTTGCTTTTCTTCAGAGACCGCCAGCGTCTCTGCTTTCTGCTAGGAAGGCGAATTTCGACTTCAGGATCTAATTCCCGTTACCTTTAATAATGTTTTAATCTTTTTATTAATTATTTCTACTTTTGAGCACAAAAACCTTCATATCATGTGACCTCTTCACGTGAAGTTACAGAACTAAAAGTAGAATTAAGTCAACTAAAAGTAGAATTTGAAACTGCTCCTCCCCGAGACAAGAATTCTGGCTAATCCACAATTTCGATTTACTCGCCACTGCCAAGACAAAGCTATACACCATAACTGTTGTTCCGACCTTTTGTTTACTGTAAGAGTCGCGTCCGTCTCTGTCGGTGGTCGGCGAACTTTTTTTTCTTTTGAACAATTGAAAACGGCAGTATTGTACCAGTAATGGTCTTTTTGACGCACGGACGATTAGAGGTGTCAAGTGTGCCGTTTTTGTCAACGCACCGACAAAGAAAAGAAATTGTATTTTGTGTAACCGTGTCGGCTGGGCACCAAAGGGCGTTTCGGCTACTCCAAGGACAAAGGTCAAAGAGGGGGGTGTCGATCTCCCCTAAAACAGAGGTTTTCTGATTGGAAAAGAAGAAACGGGAGGGAACTCCCTGCTGAACTTGGAGATGAGCAGGTTGTCTAGAGTAATTTCCTCTCTGGACGATTTTACTGATACACTTTAATATTTCTTTAAATGCTTTTTGTTAAATAAATGAACAGTTGTTAAGTTTGAAATCTTCTACGGCTGATCATTTCGCCTCCATACCTGCTCCTTATACGAGACCCATGCGAAATCATATCCAGATGATTAGGGTATGACTTACAATCGGAAGTAGAAACATCGCAAACATCTCGGCGAGTTTACATTTACTGTATTGCCCTTTTGCGGCAAAAAAAGGAAAACTAAGATAACTTATTGTGTTGGGGGAGTGTGTTCGAATAGAAACGGTATGTATTTTACAGTTGTGTGTAAAAGAAATAAATGGTGAAATTATTGAAGTGAACTTCGTGTTTATGAGGTGTCAAATGAACATGTGGACCTTTGAAACCTGAATTATGAAATTACGTAAAAATCGAAAATATGTGAACGTTGGAATTGGTGGACAAATGTGCAAAGAGCACTGAGTGTCTGTTTTGGTCTCCTGCTCTCGTTAAATAAATAATGTGACTCGGGTAAGTGATTATTACATATTTTCCATTATTTCTCTGTCTAGTTCAGGCATTCCCAACCCTCGGCCCATTTAAAATCTTTTTGCGGCCCAATTGAAGTTTTCAACTGTCTATGTAGTTTTAGTCATTTTGATTATATACAGTTGAAACATAGAATTTTAGTTGTTAATGTTTGCAATAATAAATATTACATATTATGTACGTTAAGACTTGATAGTAACCAACATAAATCTGGTCTTTGAGTAGGGTTGGAAAGGTTATGTTGAAATTTGGGTGTTCTAGAATGTTCTGTCAATCGGCCATTATTTATAAAACTAGCTGACTCGCGTTACATGCACGTGCTGTGTCCGACCAGTCAATGGAAGTTGTATGGAAAGAAAGTTATAATTATATTTATGGCTATTGTAAAGTTATCATTAATTGTAAAAGAATAATTAAGGTATTGTTTATTTAGAAAACGGAAGCTAACGATGCGTTTGAAATTCTAACCTTCAAAATGTTTAATTTGATGTATAAAACAGTATAGTAGTGTTGCAACTCAAATTATACGTTTTTGTTGCTTAAAAAAGTATCAGTTCACATATGTCAACGAAACACAGGAAAACGCATTATATTTCCTTAAATCAGCATTTGGAACTAATTATCACGGCGAATAATTTTTTTACAAATTGAACCTGGTAAAAACAAAGTGTCGCAGCAGGTTGCTTGATAAAAACATGACCAATCAGCTACGATGCTCGTCGACTACGTTATCCGTTGATATTAACAAAATCTCTAGTAAAATACAAAAACAAATCTCACATCAATTTTGAAATAATACATGTGGTAGTGCTTGTGAGTAAACTACAATAAATGTTTATAGTATAAATATAATAATATTTTAACCCTCATGATTAGGGAGGAAGGTAAGGTGTTGGTGGTGGTTATAAATACAGTACAGTTAATGCTTATTGTCATTGTAGTTGTGATATATGTATAACACAACTTTAGTGTACAGTCGCAGCTGGCACTGTAAAAACGCACATTTTGAATATTGCACGATACTAAAATATTTTGAATAATTTGTTGTTTTATTTCTATATGTGCAGCCCACCTCAGTTCAGTAAATTATTTTTTGGCCCACCAACCGATTTGGATTGGGCACCCTTGATCTAATTTAAAAAAGGATGCATTAAAAAATTTGTGCACTGAGCTAAATGAAAAATGTAATTCTAGATATTTTGGAAGAAATGCATAAAAAGTCGGAATAACGAATGACGTTTAAATGGACAAAAATTATGGGTAGAAAAGCTTTTGATTTTACGCACAAAGAGATAAAGTTCAAATTTGTTTCTTGTGAGAATAAACCACTCAATGGGGATGTTTTAAGTTTTAATTTAGAGAATTCAATTAAAAATATAAAAATACTGACTATTCCAGTTCCTTGGCTCTAAACCGTGAAAATAGGTATACCACATTTGATAATGCGAAATGAAGGGGGTCTATGGGGAGGAGGAATGAAAGTTTACATATATTTTATCACTTAACTAAAAACCAACGTATGTTTTTGAAAAGTGATATTAAAGTTTTATATATATATAGTGATCAAAATTTTAATGAGTCATATTGGCTCGGTCCGTAAATTTAGTGTTAAGTGTCAAGTTTTTCAAAAACTGTCAGTTTTTGAAATAGAAAAAAGAATGCTCCACAAAACTGCTCTTGTAAAAAACCACACAATAAATTACTTCATTTTCCTAGAGAATTTGATCAATCCAGTCAGAGTTATAGAAACGAAACAAGTGCAATAACAAATAATGGAAAAGGTTCAAAATCTACACTTAACCCATAAATCAATGTTTTTTATCCAACATCTAGTATAAAACATGAAAATGTGCAATCAACATTTTCAGTTACTACTTCTGTTAAAAATAGAGCAATGTGAACTGTACTGTTGAGTACAGCTGCATTTTATATTCGTTATAAATTTGGGAATTTGTAAGAGATCTTAATCTCTTGATTCTAGGTGTCCTGTGTGCCTTGGGTATTAATCACTAAGTAATTAGTGCATATATTTCCAGAATGATATAGATGAAATAATAAAAAACACTCCCCCCCCCAAATTTTTATATATAGTTTATCAATTGGCAACAAATATAGAAACGCTAAATCATTTCTTGCGATTTTCCTTTCAAAATCTTCAGCAATATCATTAAAATATAATCTTTGTGTTACATCATATTCTAGTGCTAATAATGCAAGTAATAACAACTTCGATTAAAGCCTTGTTACATGTCAACATGTATACGTCTTGAAATAGTAGCTTGACGAATAAAACTGAGAGTACTCAAAGTGATGCAGCGAAGAGAGAAAATTTAACAACCAGAAGCGGTAGAACTATGAAGTTGCCTGTAAGATTTCGAGACAAGCGAACTCAATAAACAATTCAGAACTTAGACTGTTTGATGTTAATTGAAAGAAAATATATTTTGATTATTAGTGTTTACTATAATCAAAAGGTGGGAGTGTGAAGGAAACTGTGTCACGAGGGTTATTCTGGCGTCAAATATATATTCCTTATAAAGTTTATTCTCTGTGTAATAGCAACTTGGCCATTTTTAGTTAGTGTTATAAAATCTTTGGAATAAAAATGATTGCATGGAGTTGCTGTGTATTGATGTTTAAAACTACAGGTTTTTTTTTTTAAGTATAAAAGGTCAAGTGTACCTTTTTTAATGCACGGAACATTTCTAGTGACCTGCGGACGTGATTAAGACATCCATAAGGGACATTATTTTGCTGACATTTGAACAATTTTATCAACTGCCTTACTGCCGTACTTTCCAACAGCAAGTAATAACAACTTCGATCGATTAAGGCCTTGTTATATGTCAACATATAAGCCTTGAAATAGTAGAGGATTCAGTTCTGGATTCCTTTGCCAGCTGTTCAATAAGCAGATTTCTCATGTGAGAGCAAAAAAAAAATTTCACCGATTATCACAAATCAACTTGAACTAAAATAAATCTGTTGAAATTTTTTCGCTGTAACAAGATATCTGCACATTCTTCACCAGTAAAAGGAATCGTAAAACTCATGGCCTTATCACACGTCAACATGTGCGTGTTAGTTTGCGATTCCTTTAATCAGTAAAGAATGTGCAGATTTCTTGCTATAGTGATAATTTTTTAAACCTATTTTAGTTTATTTAGGTCAACTAGTGATAAAACTATTTTAATCGGTTGAGAATTTTTCGCTATCAGACAATAAATAAGCGTATTCTTCAGTGGCGTGCGGTAGGTTTTCATGCAGGGTGTGCAGAGAACATGAATTTTATTAATTATTGAGATATCTGAGTTCTCCATTCTGAAACGGGTTATTTGTTATGAATATAAATTTAAAGAATACAGTAAATAAAATATTTACCTACGAGTAGTCGAATTATAACTATAAAAACAGTTAAATTTATGAGAATTCTACTAGCACTGAAGCAAAAATCATGTCTTTTGTTGTATGGTGTCATATAGGCTTCGAAAAAGCAACGCTTCGGGCTTCCAGTAAAAACTTATATGTTCAGAAAACGTAGCACCACATGGCGCCCGCAGCTGCGGTGCCTCATCCGGATGCTCTTTGGTGCCGAAAAACCGAAAGTCTATTCAACGTGCAGAGAATTTCACTGCACGCTGGCATAATAAAGCGAACTGTTTCTTGTTTGGTCAGTGGATTAAATTATATTTATTAATTGTTTTTAACATTTAGAAATCATATTCTGCGAAAAACATCTTGACAATTTTTAAAAACAAAACCAGGGATATGGTGTTACAGATATAATTTATATACTGCCTGCAAGACACAATGAATGGTAAAATTTGGACTGTTCTGTTAAAATTCGTTTCTTTAAAACAAAACATTTTTTCAGCTAATTATTTCAATAAATATAATACATCACCGAAATTACTTTACCACACTGAAACATTTCTCTTTATATTGATGAAATACTTCTTTTATATTTCCATGAAAACCAAATCTTACAATATATAAGTTTAAACATTAACCGTCTGCAAAATCGTATGGCCAGTTAATCAGTTAAAAAACCAAAATCGCTTCAGCACGTAAGTCCCCGCTCTAATACAACGCTTAATAAACCGTACCTTCGGATGATTCTGAATGCCAAGTGCAGGAAAAATAGCTGCACTTGCCTCAGTGCCATAGTATGCTGTTCTTCTCCAGTAGCCCATACATATAAAGCGCGATTTTCAATTTAGTGCGCAGTGCGTACACATCAGAACTTCCTATGTTCGTTTTCGCGTTACGTGGTGCAGCACCTAATACCGCACACACTGCGGAAATACAAGCAAGCAAATCAACATAATATTTGAATATATTATAAATAATATTTATTATACACCATATAAAGATAGGTAGACATTGGTGCAGAAAATTATTGTCCCTCATAATTTTGCGAGGGTGTGCAGTGCACACCCTTCACATATGGACAGCACGCCACTGGTATTCTTCAACGGTAAAAGAAATCCTAAAATGAATCAACTGCTTTTCCAACACGTACATGCTGACGTGTGATACGGTCTTAATAACGGTTTTTCAGAAGGATTTAATTCGTTTTGAGGGGAAAAACTCGAAAAAACAGCATTAAAAACTCTACAAACTATCTCAGCTGTCTCTAAAAAGGGGCTCTCGTATGGCATTAATGAATAAAATAGTTAATATTTATAAACTATTATAAAGTCAAAAGTAGAAAATTCAATATATACTTAGATTACACCAAAGACAATCTAATTTGGTATTTTAGGATTAATATGAATGTAAAGGTATCTAATGAGTATTTTTCAAACGTACCTCCTGAAAATGTGCCAGTATATAAGCCCGGGCTTCCTCTTTCAGATCACTGTAATGCGAATACTTTGCAAAAGAATAAATTACAATGCAATTTTCATTGTTCAAATTGGAAATCAGGAATTTTCTACATAACTTGATGATATTAGGTATTCCAAGAAGCTCTGCGGTCTTACTCAGGGCATTTACTTTATCCAACGTTAGGCGTAACTCACCAGTATACATGTAGTGAATGATGTTGGCGACCACATCTTTTGGCGTTCCAGGAATTAAAATGCTTTCCCAATGGGTATCTTTGGTGGCGTTTATGATACGTCGGAAGTATGGGCTCATTGCAGCCAATATTTCCAAATGAACCTTAAAAACGCCGCCATCTTCAGTTAAAATGGTGCCATTAACCAATTCCTCGTTGTCTAAAAGCTCTTTTAAAATGGCTCTTCGGTTATAAAAATCACTCATTAGAAATAAAAAAAAAAATACTATTGAATTTAATACTAAAAGGGGGATGATTATTTCATGGATCTTTCTATTATTTTGGTTTTCTATTAACGATCCGTAAATGATGTTTTGATTTTATAAATAAACACCTCGTTATTGTACATATTTCCCATGCGCATGTTGTTTCAGCCACAGTAGTGCTCGTGCCATCTTTTTTGAAAATGTCCAAAATAAATTTCAAAAGCAAAAATAAACCACAGAGTTTATAAAATGGTACAAAAGCAGCATAATGGTCGACATTAATTTCAAGGAAAGTTTTCACAAAAATTAAGGTTAAAACTGACTGTGCAGAAATAAAGATTTATGCTTACCAACAGAGCAATGTATTGCAATGTCCCGTACTACTATAATGCCCTTCACATTCATTTTCATGTTTACAACAGCCAATAGACAAACAATAAAATGCCCTTCCGTTTGAAACTAAAGCCAGAATAAGGCGATTTCACTCAGGGCAAATTCTCAAATTATGACAATTCTGGCTTTAATTTCAAACGGAAGGGCAGTTTATTGTTTGGCTATTGGCTATTGTAAACATGAAAATGAATGAGAAGAGCATTATAGTAGTTCGTGAGGTTGCGATAAATTGCCTTATTGTCATAGGTTTGGATGTGCTCTGCTGCGTGAAATCGCCTTATTGATAAAACAACTACGTTTGTCATTCAAAACCAACGATTTTTGTATACAAGTTGTTGAATTTAAGTGCATATAATGCGAATATAACACTGAATATACTTTGGTTAGAAGCAGTGCCTTACATATATTGGGGCTGTTAGGGATTTAACACTTTCCCCCAACATGGACCGACAGACTAAAAAACAGTACATACATTTTTAATAATTTTTTTCGCCTTGGCTTCAGCATTTGTATAATTAAGCAATTGTACCATATCTTTAGTCAAATTGTAATATAATACACAGCTGTATTATATGGTATTTTAAAAATTTTTAATCCCATCTCAACACCCTCAGGAAAGAAGTCTGCATACGCCACTGATGAAGTGGGCCGGGGGGGGATGGAAGCGATCTACCATTTTGATATACGAGGGCTAATACCAGGTCCCTGACTATCGTAAATCCCTGTCATGTCCAACAAGGTACACAGCACTGACTACGCTAATTAGAACTGCTTAACATTTTATAATTTATATATAAATATTTTGTTAATGATTCCTGCTTTGTCGTAATTGATCGTCTGAGTGCATGAGCATCTACTGTAACGTATCCTGTCCCTGTTTTAGGTGACACAATGAAGCAGGTTTTTCTTGATTAAATGATTTATTTACACCTTGCATCTATATACACATTTCTATATACACAAAATACAATTTCAATTCACAAGTATGAGATACAATAGACGTAGGCCTGAATAGAGACGTACACATAAGGTCCCTGCCGAATGGTTTAGTAACCGACGGAAGATAACAATTCGGTAGCTTCGCGTAAAAGTTCTCGGTAGTAATTATGTAGACAGTACACTCAATTAGACGAGAGTGTTTGAAGTAGCAATTGGTATCTTCGAAGAAGATAAAAACAAAGTCAGAATTCCTTGGAGGAATACATGTTCAATCCTGAAGAGGATCGAATTTAAAGAAAACCCAAGGCACAGCTTATAGTTATCAATCTCAGAAAGAGATATATCCCAAAGTGGGATTTTCGCTAAGAAAAAGAACACTACGATGGAGAGACTGGTCAAGACGACCTCCGAGTTAGCTGACTGCTACCTAACTCTCTAAAGAAGTGATCTCAAGGTGGGATTATCGCTAAGGAAACTCTCCGATAGAGAACTTGTCAATGCGACCTCCGAATTAGCTGGTTGCTTGCTAAATAATTACGTCTTTAAAAAATCTCATTGTCTCTTTTTAGGGGAGAGGCCTCTAAGAGAGGGGGCCTCACCTACAATTTCATCATTGGATCATCTGGTGATGATCTCATCTTCAACCAACTGTCTTCAACCAAGGTCTAGGCTAGACAATCACCGGCCGCAAACCCGGGAGTCTCCGGAAT
>JAGEOH010000376.1:0-37500 GCA_032207245.1 Pardosa pseudoannulata
AGAGAGGAGAGAGCCAGGTATATGTCGTAGAACTTACCAAGTATAATGTTAAGGAATTATCAGCTGTAGTTACATAGTACTCTTCACTAGTAAAACATCAAAAAGAAAATTTGCTATTAAGAATATGTATATATTTTTTACTATAGAAATAAAATATAATTCACCTTTTTATAACTTCATATATATTTTTTTTATATGTGTAAGTATGCATGTCTACTTATCTATGGGTTATGCATTCCGAAATGGCTTGACCTATCCTGACGAAAATGATTATGGTGATTCACATTAAACCTTGTAAAGTTATAGGTAATGTTATACACAAAATAAAATTGTAGTTAATATTTAGTTATGCATTTAAGAGCCAAAACAATATGACCACCCCTACATTTTGCAATGAACTTACCTGAATGACGTGGAAGGCACGTGAACAGGTGGAAGTAGTATTTAATTGCTGTTGGTGAGTCTGAAGAATCATTCTTTCAGTTTTGTGTGTGATGGGAAAGGCTGCGGATCTAACCGATTTTGATAGACGGCACATTGTAATGGCTCGAAGGACATTTAAGTATTTAAGGAACAAGTATTTAAGAAACTGCATGACTCGTGGATTTTTCACGAACTACAGTTGTTAGTACTTATGCAAAGTGGATGAATGACGTTGAAACCAGCAGTATACGACATGGTGTTTGACGTAAACATGCCATCAAATAAAAGGGCCGTCGCAAAACCAGAGTAAGACAGTGACTCAGCTGACAACCCAATACAATGCAGGGTCAAGTAGAATAGTATCGGAGCACACTGTTCAGCGGACACTGTTGGATATGGGGCTACGCAGCAAACGTCCCACTCGTGTGCCTTTACTGACCAAATGTCATCGCCAACTGTGCCTACGCTGGGCCCAGGAACATCGCGACTTATCCATGGATCAGTGGGAGAGAGTTGCCTGGTCAGGTGATTTACGGTTTGTTATTCATCTCGCCGATGGTCGTGTCAGGATACGCCGTTTTCCAGGCGAACATTTACTCCCTCAATGTACAGTCTGTCATACAGAGGCCGGTGATGGTGGTATTACGCTTTCGGGGATGTTCTCTTGTACGTCTCTGATACAAGTGGTTGTGGTACAGAAGGTCATGAATGCTACAGGGTATCTGAACATCATTGCGAACAAGTTGCACCCTTACATGTCCTCTGTTTTTCAGCTGGAAATGGAATGTTCCAAAAGGACAACGCCCGTGTCACAGGGCTAAAATTGTGTTGGAGTGGTTCAAAGAACATGGTGCTGAATTCCAGTTAATATCCTGGCCACCTAACTCACCGGATCTCAATCCGATAGAACACATTTGGGATTTAATGGGACTGCAGCTCAGAGTTAAAAGACCACCAATCCGCAATATCTGGAATTTGCGTAACCGTTGCATAAACATCTGGTATAATCTGTTTTCGACCATCTACCAAGGACTTGTGGCATCCATGCAAAGGCGGGTTGAAGCTGTGTTGTGAGCCAAAGTTGGGCCAACTCGTTAGTGACAGGTGGTCATAATGTTTTGTCTCTTAAATGTATATTTTTATACAAGTACTATATTGCCTTTATTGAATTAACCTATCTCTAAGTCAGCACTTGGTCTCTGTTCACACTCCTTAGAAAACAGTTTTCTTTTCACCATTCTTAACCCTTTTATCTTTAATATAGAGTCTGACTCGACGCCATATGTCTTTATTAGAAAGTACAGTTTCGAGTGTGGCTAGATAAGGTTTATAAAATTTCAGCTTGCTATTCACACTTGTTTAACTTAAATGAAAACACTATGTCAGTCATTTGGTTCGGTCTTCTATTTTGAAACCCGAAAGGTAATAAGTGCAGGGCCTATTGGTTGCATCAGTGTTCAGATGAATTAACATCGATAATTTATGTCGACTAAAAAAGCTGTTTGAAATCTGATTGATATTCAGCGAATAAGCGTATTATAATTGCCCGATATATAGTTGTGTACCGCCCGTGAAATATTAGCAGCTCGTTAGTAAGAAAATAAAAATGTAAGTTCTATCACGGATATTGTTTGATTGTGTACTTACCTTCAACGAACTCTAATGCTCTATCTGCTATGCAATCGAACCTTATATAGATATCCTTCGTATCATATTAGTTTTTACAGACCCTTTCATAATGTAATTCATTTTTCAACTATTGATAACCTACAAAAAAAAAAAAAAAAAAAAAAAAAAAAAAAAAAAAAAAAAAAAGAAAAAAAAATAACCCCAGTGAGTTCTGCAGGCTTCAAACTGCCATTCTTGCTGAAAGATTTTCAAATGGCTTATTCCGTATTATACTGCGTCTATACTGAAATAAGCTTCACAGCCTTCTCATACTGGCGTTTTGATGCCTTTTCATACAAATTATAAACATCTTTTACATACGGACAAGCTTAGCAAAACTTCGCAAATATTTTCACATGTTTCTAATTCATAAGTTTCTGTGTGTATATTGATATTGTTAAAATTATAAACAGATATTACAAACTATAAAATATAAGACGTATGCCTATAGACTATTAAAATAAGCAAGAATATAGACAAATATTTACTTTTATTTTTATATAATGTCGTAAAGATTACATTAATTACATTAATTACATAATTACAATATTAAATTAAATTATATCACATTAAATAGCGTTAAACTAAAAAAAAATAACCATTTTACTTACTAACAAGCAGGCTTACATTTTTCAATGCATTTTTGACTTAATTGAGTTAATCTTTCGTCCGTCTCTGAAAAAATAATTATGATATATATATATATATATATATATATATATATATATATATATATATATATATATATATATATATATATATATATATATATATATATATATATATATATATATATATATATATATATATATATATATATATATATATATAAAATATTTTCTAACACATTTTAAATATCTTAAAGTTTTATACTATTTTATATAAGTTTGAAATAATATTTTTTTAATATAGGTGAAAAATATTGTACTTCCGAGTTTGTTGACTTACAAAGGGATAATATAAATTGTTCCAGATTTGAGCGATATGAATGCGACCTAATGCTCAACCGTTTGAGTGCGGCGAAGCGCTATCGCGCTTCGCTTGTTATGTGCAACAAAAAAGAAGCTCGAGATCGCTATTCTTGTTTTGTATCGAAAATGCGGAGACGCTGCTGTTGGTTAGTATAAATTTCGCATCTATTGAGAGCAGTTGAATTCATATCAATCGCAGTTTGTGTTCATTTTACTCAATTGTGATTTTTAATAATGTAAGAATTAAAATAAAATACAGTGGTAAGTAGTAATGTAGTAGAGACATGGATTGTGGTACGGTATGTAAACACAATCTGATTCTACCTTCATAAAATTTGCTTTATTCACACCTTCAAATTCCGTTCCACTCTAATTTAGTTCTGACAATAATTTTCCTAACTTAAGTAATTATGTAAATATAAGAGAAAAGACCTAAACTCGATTTCAAATATATGTAAAAGGGGGTATCTTTGTGAGTTAATATGGTGTACCCGGAACACTACTGGTTGAGTGCTGATCAGGATTGGGTATGTATGGATCTTCCGTCGGTCTGGCCAGGGGCTTCCTTCTGAGTGTTTGGGGTGCGGCAGTAATATTTGATACAGGAACACTGTTGGTAATCACTAGATGTTCTCAACATATCCGGAGTCTCTGTCGAACTCAAGGCTAATCTCCTTGGACTCCCCAACACCGACTTGTCTCTCCGACTTGTTTCCTCGACTGGACTCCCTAACCTCTTTTTTTTTAGATTTTTCATATTTTATTAATTTCATCCTTGTCTCACTTCCTTCTTATCGTCCAATCGGGATCGTTGTAAAAATCTAATTGGTCTTCTTAACCCCGCCTTGAGACCGCCAACGTGGAAAACCTCATCCCTTCTAATTGGGCACTGTCCCTTAGGGACTCATAAATAACTCCACAAAGGTACATTCTTATTTAGTGTCAAGTACGGAGAAGGGACTCTAATCTCGGACTGGATCAGAACTCCGCCCGAGACAACCGTGCAAGACAACAATATCCGTTGAATATAAATTTATGGTTCTCTGTCCTTTACAAAAGATGTGATGAGGTCAGATTTAGATCCCAAGCATTTTACTTCTTGTATGAATGAATCAATTATATTACTGATTTAAATTGCCTCATCACACGTGTTTTATTTATTTATTTGTTTGTAGTAAAAAAAACTTTTCGTTGTTTTGTAGAAATCAGAAACTGTTTCCACTTTCTTAACAAGTGTTATACTGATCATTATTGGTGCTATAGAGGAGGAATGGTTAGCAAGCAAGAATGTCACAGGAAGATTACCAGTAAGTATAAAGTTTTCTTTAGAAAAACTGCCTGCGCGAAACTTGCGACAATGTGATGTATGCAGTAAAAAAAATGGTAATGTAATTAGATGATCCCACTTAATTAGCGCTATATGTAAAAAAAGGAATTCATGAAATTTGTGCAACAAAATATTCTTGTAATAAGTGAGAATAAAGAATATTTTTGTTGGTAAAAATTACTTGTTACATAATAATTATTTTTTAATTAAAACTATTTCTATTGTACTCCAAAAAATTACTATGCATTTCATTCCACAATATTAGCATATATAAAGGAAAATTCTTCAGCACTCAAACGGTTAATGTCGCTGCTATACATCTCCGTATTCTAAAGTGAATAGGAAATTTGAAACAAAAAACTCTGGTATTTAGAGACCTATATGCTAAGCCATAACTTTTTCAATTCAATATCAATAATGCTTTTTCATAAATATAAAAATAACTTACTTCCTAATTGACATTTTTTATCAAATGCTGGATAATTAATTCCCACCATTATGCAGCCATGGATCTCTAAACTTCGGTTTCGTAAACATTCTTGTATACATTCCTGGAAAATGTAAAATTTTTATTTCAGTAGTAGTATGTGTATGTTGTATTTATCTTTTTTTTTCATTTCTGTTCAAAAGAATACTTTAAATGAGAGACATCTTTAAAACTCGTCTCTTTTTAAAATTTATTCCTTTTTCTCTATACTTAAATCAATGGTCTATTTAAAAATTAAAAAAAATTGTTCATAAAAAATTTCAATGTTTTATAACCGCATGTAGTTTAAATAGTGACTTAAAAATAAGTTTACAAGACCAATATGCAAGAAGTTATGTCTGTTATACAGAAATATGTAGTTTCCGATATATCTAATGCAATTGGCAAATGTGAAAAGGTTCAGCCTGTTAGAAATAAACCTAAATTGCTATTTAATTCGTAATTTTATATTGTAAAAGTGGCAACACATCTTAATAAACAGATTTCCATGGATATTTGAAAAAGGCATGTCGTTTTGAATTGTCGTTATGAACTAAATTTATTTAAGCATTAGGAGAAATGAGAACTCTTAGTTCTTACAAATCTCTCACACAGCCAACTACAGTGCTAGCCGTAAGATTAGTACAAATAGCGAACTCATTTGAAAGACTTGTTCCAAGAAGGAACCTGTTTAGTTATTCCATTTCTGATGACAAAATATGCAACCTTGACTGAAATTTACTACTTTTCACTACTTTTCTTACGCTTGGTAGACAAATGATTGCAGGCAATTTCTGAGACCTCAGCGACCCTACAGCTCATAATTGTAGTGTAGTTCTCGTTTATATTCGAATATTAACCTGTGATAATGTATAGTGGTATTTATTTTGGTTGTGTTGTGTAAAAATATTTTAGTACTAAATTCAACCACAGGTTCTGAGAAACTACAGACATAAATTTTGAAAATAAACTAAAAGCTAAATTAAAATCATCACCTGAAACCAGCTTAAAAAAGTAAATTTATTATATATATATATATATATATATATATATATATCTATATATATATATATATATATATATATATATATATCTATATATATACACGCAAACTGATTCTATCTTCATAAAATTTACTTTATCAACACTCAATTTAGGTGCCACATTAATTTTAAGTCTGACAATAATTTTAGATCAATTAGGTATATATATATATATATATATATATATATTATATATATATATATATATATATATATATATTTATATATATATATATATATATATATATATATATATATATATATATATCAGAGGACCTAATCTCAATTTCAAATATATGTAAAACGAAGTAACTTTGTGGGTAGGTATGGTGTGCCAGGAACACTGCTGGTTGAGGGCTGATCAGGATTGGGTATATATGGATCTTCCGTCATTCTGGTCAGGGGCTTCCTTCTGAGTGTTTGGGGGTGCGGCCGTAATATTTGATACAGGAACACTGCTGGTAGTCGCTAGATGTTCTCAACGTTTCCGGAGTCTCAGTCGAACTCAAGGCTAATCTCCTTGGACTCCCCAAAACCGACTTGTCTGTCCGACGTGTTTCCTCGACTGGACTGCCCAACCTCTTTTTTTTAGATTTTTATTATTTTATTAATTTCATCCTTGTCTCACTTCCTTCTTATCGTCCAATCGGGATCGTTGTAAAATTCTAATTGGTCTTCTTAACCCCGCCTTGCGACCGCCAACGTGGAAAATCTCATCCCTTCTAATTGAGCACTGTCCCTTAGGGACAGTGACTAACTCCACAAAGGTACATTCTTATTTAGTTTCAAGTACGGAGATGGGATTGTAATCTGGGACTGGGAACAAAACCCCGCCCGAGAAAACCGTACAAGAAAACAATATCCGTAGAGTATAATTTTATGGTTCTCTATCTTTTAAAAAAAAGTGATAAGGTCAGATTTAGATCCCGAGCATTTTTTGCCTTGTATGAATGAATCAATTATATTACTGATTTAAATCGCCTCATCACAATAACTCTCTCTTAAACCCCGTTTACATGTTCCAAAAGCAGCGTAAAATGCAGGGCAGATACGTGAATTGTACTCCCCTCTCAAGAATTATCCCTAGCTATGGAAAAATTTGAGGGGTAGAAAGAACCCACTTTCTTACCCCGGTAATTGCTGAGTTTTCTCTCCTTTCCTATCATTCTTTGCGCTTGTAGACTATTTATTCCAAAATATCCGACTCCGCTGCTACTAAAGGTGTAATAAAAATTGAGCGCTGGTCCAAAAAAGAAACTTCGGATTTAGTGGATTTGTACCACCAACATTTCTTAACTCAACAATTTGATTTTACAGTCCGAGATAACTGCACGTATAAAAAATATCTCAGGATATGGAGAAAAAATGTTTGCATAAAAATACACGCAAGTTAAAAATAGAATAAAATTTTTGAAGAAGTATATTGATATTAAGGATAAATTAAAGAAAAGCGGGGCTTCTTCGTGGCATCAATTTCAGTTTTATGCAAAGATGGACGAAGTTTTAGGTAGTAGAGATAATGTAAATCCTGTTCTTCATACGATGTAGGATTGGAGCACCTAGCATCAAGTATGTTCATTTACATATTTCCTTAATTACATTCTTTAATCTTTCTATTAGTTTATTGTTCATTTGAATAATTATTTATTACATTAATATTTTACTTTTAAATTAGATTTTGCATTAGAGATTTTATTTTATTAATCTTAATCATTGTTTTAATCTTATTTTATTAATCTTAACCATAGTTGTTCAATAATTTATTAAATGTAATACACTTTGAGCTTTTTTTTGTTTATTAGTTTTATATACAGTTACATGTTTATTTCTTTAATTTTTCTATCTTTGTATTGTTCATTTGAATAATTATTTCTTAGCATTAATGCTTTACTTGTAAATTACATTTTCATTCACCAATTTCCTTACTTGTAAAAGGGGGTACACTCATGACAACACGTGCTGAACACATCAAGATAGGATTTTTATCCAGAAATAATATTTAATCTGAGAAAAAAGAGGCTAATTTCTAAATTGACAGGGAGATTATGTTAAAAAATAGCTTTTCTATATATAATAATATGCCAATATTTTAAAAATAAATTTGATCTAATCTTATTGGTTTAAAAGAGATAAATCTATTTCTTTAAAAATAGATTTGTGGTCATTGCTATAACCCCAAAATAAAAGCAAATCTCATTTGCCAAAAGTTTTAACATATTAAAGCCTTTCTTGAAATAAAACCTGAAATGATATATTTCACTGATTGATATCGTGCAAAGATCAGCTTAATTATTAATAAATTTCTTTGAACGAAAGATATAGTCGTGGCTGATATTTAAAAACAGTTGGTAGAGGTTTATGGAAAGACGGTTTTTTCTAGTCTTACTCAGAGACAGTTAACGTACACAATTTTTTTCTGGTCTTAGAGAACTGATCATATACGTCTGACCACCGAAGCTCAACTTGATTAGTTTAAAGTGAAAGATTTTACTTTCATTTGAAATTATCAAATGGTATTAGTGTTGAGAGAACTAATCAGAATTACCCTCTTGTTTTGAAAATGAAGGCTAATCAGTTTGCAGTGTGATTCAAATTTTGGTATAATTTATTGGAATTCATACGAGAATATGTATTATTGCTTAAAGAATTGCTTAAATTTGGTTGTTTTTATTGATCTGATGTTCTAAATGCAAGAATTGTTCAAGACGCACCAACAAATATGCATATTCTTTCGATCCGGTGGTTCAGTAGTGTTTTCGTCTGGGGTCTCGTGTATGTTTTCACGTTAATTACACAATTAACATCCAACTGTTTCGCTTTGCTGCTTTTATTTACACGCGCAGACTATATATATGCTTTGAAAACAGGAGGCGAGCCTACCGCTTATCCTTTCGCTTCGAAGCGTACATTCGAACTCACCATCCAATCGGGGTTACTAAATATTCTCAGTAGCGCCATCTAGCATAGTACTAGTGGGCTATGAATTTCCTACAATAAATGCTCTCTTGGGAAGAGGGATCTCGTCATTGAATGAAAAGTAGCATCCACGAATAGTTAATTTTTCTTAATATGTAATTCTTGTAAATAAACCCACTTTTCTTTATATTTAACCCTTAATGTGACAAGATGTTTTTTTTTTCAAATATTTTTTAATTTCTGCTATTTTCCCTGTCTGTATAGACATTAGGATCTCTGTAAAATAAAGAAAAAAATATATCATTTTCCATTTTTGAAATAATTAATGTTGTAGTGAACACTGACAATTATGTTATATAGTATGTTATATAGTATAAATATACATGCCCGGTGTAGCGGCCAGACTTAGCCAAATTATGGGTTAAAACATCTACGGCTCTGGTTCTTTCATCATCAAGTCTGATTTATTTCCCGGAACCCATGAGAAGTCATTCCCGAAATGACTAGTGTGTGACCGACTACAGGAAATAGAATAATCTCAACCGTTTAGAGATCTTATAATCTTAATGGATTTTACTTTCATTTGAAACTAGCAAATGATATTAAGTGATGAGAGAACTAACCAGAATTACCCTCTTGTTCTAGAAATGAATGCTAATCAGTTTGCAGTATGATTAAACATTTGATAAAATTTATTGGATTTCATACCAGAATATGTATTAATGCTTAAAGAATTGCTTAAAATTGGTTGTTTTTATTGATCTGGTATTCCAATTGGTGTTCTTTTCTTTAATAAGCTAATATAAATTAATAAATTCACACATGTCGAACAGACTAGACTTTTGACTTAGCTGTGTAGACTGTTGACTGTTAAAAGCAAACTAATATAAGGGTATTACGGAAAAAAGCTATAGCTATAAAATAATTGGAGAATTTGGTGGAATTTCTAAATTATAATACTATTGGAGACATTACTGACCAACATTTCAATAGTCCATACCTTTCCCTAAATAACTTTCACCTCTTTCTTTACTTAAACACCTAGGAGATCAAGGATTAGTTTCAAGGAGAGGGTGGGACATTCCGCAACACTTCTTCACTGGGTTTTTACTAGGAAGGATTACTGAAACTGCTGTAACGAAACGGCGTTTGCCTAAATGGATATAAAACAATCCCATGTATATACTATCATTTGCCTTTATACATTAGACGGACCCATTAATTTTTATATATTTCCAGATATTTGTTTTTGTAAAGCAGACATAGTTTTATTTATTTCCACGTTCTTCAATTAATGCTGTGCTTTTTTTCCTGTTTTCAGTAGTTTTGTTTTATATCTATTGACCTTCCTTATATCCCTTCAAAAATTTAGAAATTCCGCTGAACTCTCGAATTCTTTCATAGCTGTAGCTTTTTCACCTAACACTCTTGGAACACCAACTGTAATACCAGAACAACAAAACAACCAATTTTTTAGCAATTCTTTAAGTAATAATGCATATTCTCGTTTGAATAATCGTTCCCGTTTTAATAATTCCAATAAATTATATCAAAAGTTGAATCATATTGCAAACTGTTTAGCATTCATTTCCAAAACAAGAGGATAATTCTGACAGGTTTTCTCAACACTAATATCATTTGTTAATTTCAAACGAAAGCAAAATCTTTCATTTTAAACTAATAAAGTTGAGCTTCATATACCTTATTATTAGACTGTAATTTCTGATAGTATTGAGATTATAAGATCACCGAGCGGCTGAAATCTTCCTATGTCCCGTAGTCAGTCACCTCCTAGTCATTTTGGGTATGGCTTCGAATAGGTCCCGGTAAGTGAAGCAGACTTGATGATGAAAGAACCAGAGTCATAGAGGTTTTAAATATAAACAACTAGCATATAGTCCTCCATAGGACGGGATCAGTAAAATTTTTAATTTTCCAGAATTGTAAAGAAACCTATGAGGCAGGTAAAAAAATGGTTTGTTTTTTTGGCTGAGAATTACCTTTCAACAAAAATAATCGATTAAAATTATCACATATTACTTAATCTATTATTTAAGCTAAATAAAAAAGAAAATTATCTATGTAATATATAAGTTTAGTGATAAAACGTATGAAAATAATGCAGAAAATATTTAAATAATTTAAAATAAGAAAGATTCAATGAGATGGTTAAAGAAATGACATCATAATGATAGAAAATAATGTTATTTTTACCTATTTATTATGTGATAAATTGATAAATTTAATCTCTTGTTCTTAAAATGAGGCTTGATATAATGGCATTGAACGCTCGAAAAGGGGACAGGGTGGATTTCAAATGTTTTAAAGTGGATATTATTTTTCGCTGTGATATGAAGCTTATTCATACCAATTTACGGATCTATAGTTTAAGAAAAGATAAACTTGACTCGCTTTGAATTTTGCAAACAATAACTCATCAAAAATCCAATATGGATGCTGTATCCATTCCAGGTCCAACAGCTTCATAATTCGAGGACAGACGGGCAGATAACTTAGTTATTACATTACGAGAAGAAAGTTTAAAGATACATAACATGAAATGTTTATGTGGCCAGGGACATCCGTAAAGCAATACGTGAATTTAATAAAATAAAAATAATAAAAATTATAAAAAGTTAAAAAATAGTAAAAATTTATTTTAAAAATAATAAAGCAACTTTCGGAATAAGAATTTAAAAGAAAAAGCAGAAAATATTAAATTTATTAGACATTAAAAAAATTGGCTGCGTTGGGGATAGAACCGTCAACCCGAGAAGTACGACGACCAAGTGGGCGAACTTTCTACAGAACGTACAACGCCTGCATGTAGTGAGCGAATTAATTAGAGTATATGAAGTCAGGTAGTCAAGTAGAAACATTCGAGAAATTTAAATATTACTCTCCGCCTTTGCCATCCTATCAAGAATGAATTTCGTATAAAATAAGAAGAAGGATAATGCTTGAAATAATAGCATTAAACGCTTGAAAAGGAGGGATGGGATAGATTTCGAACTCGCTTTCAATTTTTCTAACCCTAACTCATAAAAAATCCAATATGGATGCCTGTATCCATTCCAGGTACAACAGCTTCAGAAATTTGCGGATAGACAGCTTAGGCTATTATTATATAGGGGATAGTTGGTTTATTTACAAAAAAAAAAGCATTTTAAGAAAAATTAATTATTTGTGGATGCTACTTTTCATCCAAAGACGGGATCCTTCTCCCCAAGCGAACAGCTATCTCTCTATGAGTTCAGCCGGAATTGCCTTCCGCTTCTTTCTTCTACAAACAGGGTACCTCCGTTTTAGAGGAGATCACCTCCCCTTTTTTTACCTTCTTCTTTATGGTAGGTGAAGATCCCTTGGAGCATGGCCGACTCTCTCACACGAGGCATATTTCCTTATTCTCTCTCGGTACGTTGATAGACGACCCGCTTGACAGTCGAACACTCCGTGTGTCAAGAAGACGACCATTACTGGCACAAAATTGTCTTTGTCAGTTGTTCGGCGTCTTACAATGAACAAAAGTACGCTTTAACAAGCGCTTGTCTTGATCACCAGCAGAGACAGACGCAACGCTTACACAGATAAGGAAAGAAATTTCATTTAATTGTAATTTTTATAAAACTACCTTTCTAGTGATTTATACTTTTAATTCAGGGCTCAAAGGAATTTTAGATATGAGGCATCAAACCTCTAAAATGTACTTTTATATGGAAAATTTCCATAATTTTTCCAATACATCATGTATATCAGTGTTTGTATATAATTTGTAAATTTTAGATATTATCGTTAATACATATATACGATAAGTCGTAATTCTTATAATAAACTAATGATAAATTCATCAACATCATATTAGCAATGATATGAAATGATTCAAATTACTAAAATTTTACTCTTCATAGGCTCGTATAAAGAAAAGGAATTGTGAAATTTAGACAAGGAAGCAAAAGTTTAAAGTTTCTCTCTGAATTTTACGCACAGAAAATCTGATGACTACATAAAATATGCTTTCGCTAGAATACAATCATGTATTATATCGTCTTAATTGAGAATTTAATGAAGATTTAAACACATTTTTATCTTACGTTTATGTTTGTTGGTCCTTTTCCTCCTCTTGCTTTCCACATTTCCAAGTAGTCAACGCAGTCTGTTTCATACGGATAAGGCAAAAGTTTCTTGACAACCTAAAAATTCCATATTTTAGTAAACATTTAGCAAAAATTAGATGGAGATATTGGTAAATAATATAACCAAAAGCCATTACATTTCATAATTGTAGAGGTATTAGAAAAATATTTTTCTAAACGGTGAAACCTAACAAATAAATATTAATATAAAAATATCCTGCATATGACCTAAAAACTTAAAACTGTGTAGAAGATGTTAACTGTGGAGTATAGGAGTTTTGTTTGGGGATGTATGATATTTCGAACGCGTATTGATCTTGCAATAGTTATGTGAAGTCTCGGATATAATTTTTAAAATTGTTCAAACTCTTTTCCTTTTGATATTTCAGTGAGATACTTAAAAGTACCGGGATATATGTGTATTTCTAAAACATTCTGCCTTGAGAACCGCTCTTCTCGTTACACGCAAGAGAGAAACACATTCCAACAAATTCTTACAACTAGAAAGCTGCCATCATCAAAGGGCCTTGTGTTTTTCCACAAAGTCCTTAATTCGTAAAACATAATTTTAGCTATTTCCCGTCTCCAAAAAATTCAATAAAAAATATTAAATGCGCCCTTTTAAGATTCAGTTACATGTTTGGTGTTTCTCAATAAGGTAGAAAATTAAAAAAAAATCTACTTTCAGAATGGAAACTTTACATCAGCAGCAGGCTTTCTTCTCCGTCCTCTCTTAGCCAGGCCGAGGGAATTTATATTATTTTTAACGTGAGATCCTCCCCTTTTTTTACAAATTCACTGCTTTTGTTGCGACTGCTGATTTCTCGTAGTTGATCAACTGTTCTCAAATTTCGAGGTCTATGACTACCGACTTCCGGTAAATAGTTGGTGTTCGAAACAATTCATACAGGATGAGTAAAATGTTTTTTAAATTTTCCTATTTATTTTTTTTATCAACTTTCAACTGCATGCGTTTAAATCGTGTCACAAAAAATAATTTAAAAGAATAAATTTTGAACATTTATAACACGAAAAATATTGAGCGTTGACTGAGCCAGGCGAGGTGTAAAGCTTTATGTCGTGTAGTCATCAAGTGTACACAAGTGGGCTTTCAATTCCGGAAGCCCATAACAATATTTCTTTGAATGGTTCACATGCTGACACTTGTTGATTGTTAAGCACTCAAGCCTGTAGCAATTTGAGGAAGGGTTGCACTTCAGTTACTTTTAATGATTCTCACCAGTCGTCATTACTATTTTTATTGTTTGTAACGATTTTAACTGCCGCAGAAATGAAGAAAATATGATGTTTAACGCATGCCCAATATTCTGTACACTCGTGAAATGGTCGTAAGGAAAATCTTAATATTTTCCAAGATATATTTCTGTCAGTATCACTAACCACGTTATTGATAGTTTTAGATTTGACTAATAATTAAATAATAATTAAATGATAGTAATACCTGACATGTATAAAACATATATATTAATGAATAATATTTTTATCATAAATCATTTCAATATATTTAATTAGAAGAGAATTGTAGAGAACTCGTTATGAAATTATAAAAATATGTTCCGTAATAGAGAAGTATAAATAAGATGTTGGTGTTTGGAATTTGAGGCTCTTGTTTCCTACTTTTTTTTAGTCTCTTGTTATAAATGGCATTATCCTATTTTTCCGTATATATATACACATACACACATATATATGTATATATATATATATATATATATATATATATATATATATATATATATATATATATATATATATATATATATATATTAGACATTGTTAGTATATTTATTGTCGGCAACGATTTTTCCCTCCCCCAGGATCTAAAGATCGGCCATAAAACATCAAATCTAAATCAGAAATGATTTAGATTTGATGTTTTACCGGATTCCCAATATTCTCTACACTTGTAAAATGGTAGTAAGGAATATCTAAATATCTTCTTAAATAATTTTCTATTAAAATAAATAACCACGCAATTAGTAGTTTTAGATTTTATGAATAATTAAATAATAATTAAATGATAGTAATACCTAAAATATATATAACATTATATATTATTGAATAATATTTTTTAAAATCATTTCAATATATTATTCGATTATTTCCCCAAGTGGGGAAAAAGAAATCCATTATATTTTCTGTAGATGGCTGTACTGATCAATATCGCCTAAAGTTTCAATCAAACAATTTCAAATTTATACTCTTTGTCGAGGTGATTTTTCACACTAAAAATTTTTTTTACTGTTTATTGTTTGGTCCATTCAGTTGTGATTTAAAAGGTGTTAAAAATGGAAGTCAAGAAAAAGAAAATTAGGTACATTTTACAGGTTTTCTTTGATAAAGGCGAAAATGCAACCCAGGCGGCTGAAATTATGAATGGTGTTTATGGTGCCGATACTGTAACAGCTAATTAGGTACAATTTCGGTTTCGACGATTCCGTTCAAGCATTTTTGATGTCAAAGGTGCATCTAGCACAGGCAGGAACCGCTGTCGAAAATGTCGATAAAGCCATAGAAATAATCGAAGTTAAGCGGCATGTTAGTAGTCGTAGCATCGCCCAAGAGCTAAAGATCGACCATAAAACAGTTTTAAACCATTTGAGCAAAGTTGGATTCAAAAGAACCTTCATATTTTGGTGCCACACCAAGTAACACTAAACAACATGATGGATCGAATTTTCGCCTGTGAAGACTTAACCAAATGGAATGAAATCGACCCATTTCTTAAACGGATGATAACTGGTATTGAGGAATGGGTCAAATACGACAATATACTGCAAAAACGATCGTGGTGAAAGCGCGCTGAAGCAGCTTAAAAGGTGGCCAAACCAGGAATAACCGCTATTAAGGTTCTATTGTGCATTTGGTGGGACAGGAAGGGAATCATTTATTATGATCTGCTTCCGTATGGTCAAACACTAAATTCTGATCTCTGCTGTCAACACTTGGACCATTTGAAACTAGCGATTGACCAGAAACGGCCAGAATTGGCCAACAGAAGAGGTGTTGTGTTCCATCAGGACAACGGCAGGCCACACAGGTCTGTAGTGACTCGCCAGAAACTCAGAGAGCTTGGTTGGGAAGTTTTAATGAATCTACCATATAGTCCGACCAAGCAAGGACCGACCTTGGACCAAGCAATTACCACCTTTTTTTAGCACTGCAAAATTTCCTGTGTGATAAAAAATTGGGATCAAAAGAAGATTGTGAAAATAGATTACTAGAGGTTTTCGCCAATAAGGATCAATACTTCTATGAAAGAGGCATTATGAAGCTATCTTTAAAATGGCAACAAATTATACACAAAAACGGTGCATATTTGACCCAAATTGGACAATCCGACACATGTTAAATAAAGTCATGAAATTCATGGATAAATTATGGATTTCTTTTTCCCCAACCTAATATTTCCTTTCAGGACAATTTCAGAGGACTCATTATGAGAAATAAAAATATTTACCGTAATAGATAAGTATGAATAAGAAGTTGGTGTTTGGAATTTGAGGCTCTTGTTTGCCACTTGTTTCTTTTGCTTTGCTTCTATTATTATAAATGACATGCTTCCCTTTTGCAACGTCAGTTTTTTAATGTTAATAAAACATACATACAAAGTACTGCTCTTAATTTCCAGGACTCATGTAATAACTCAGAAGAAAAAAAGATTAAACACATAGCCATTTAATATGATTCCAAGTAATCCCCTTGATCCGTACGAAGATTTTAAATTCCTGTTTTGGAATGCCCTTTAATAGTGACGTTACAGTTTACAGTTGCTTCCGGCGTAAGTACGGACTGTTGCCGATCTGCGTGTGGATCATCTTCGACGCTTTCGCGCCAGTCTCCAAAGTATTTAAACTATTCAAATGTTTTTGAACGTGATAATGCTTAATCGTCGGAACTCGTTTTAACATTTCGTAGGTTTTGGCAGTTGTCTTGTCCAATTTGAAGCAAAATTTAATGTTAGATCTTTGCTCCAGTTTCACTTTGATAACAGGAATTTAAGAGCTACATTTTCATGCGCCTTTCCACGAGAAACATTTATTTCAGAATGATGCCAATTGCACTGCACATGCGCAAGAAAACGGTCTTCAACAGGCAATCATTACCCCCATCTTCTGGTTTTTCATTCTCTTACAGTTACGTTAGGCCTGGAAATTAATAGCCAGAACTTCTATACATATATGTATATGAACATTGAGAGATAGAGAGGAAGTACAAAATATGAATAAATAAGTGGACTGTAACTTTAGTAAGTAATTTTACACTGGTGTACAAAAATTTAGAACGAAGTCGAAAAATTAGCATATCAACTGAACGAAGAGGCAGAGTGGACTTAAAGACCAATCAGGAGATTAAGTAAGGTGATGTACTGCAGCACATGCGCAGATATGCAGGTAGACGTAATGGGGGAGTGTCTGAGTAGTATAAAGCATGTTATCGGTGTAAGATCAGTATTTCTGGCAAAGAGATTGCATGTCGTATAGCAGTTAAAATCACACCGAGTTGCTGCCTCAGCTAGCAATGTCAAATAATATCTATTAGACGACATCTGGATGCTTTTACCCGAGGTCGAATCATTGGGAAGTTGGAGGAAGGCCGCAGTGTGACAAGTATGGCTGCAGAGTTCGGAATTGCTCACAGCATCGTTTCACGACTTTGGGGACAATTTCAAACTACAGGAACAGCTATCCGGTGGTTTAGTAGTGGTCGTCCACGAGGAACCACACCTGCAGATGACCGGTATATTGCCTTACAGGCCAGAAGAAACAGGCGGCAGATAGCGGGAGAAATCGCTAGACACACGACACAGGCGACTGGACGACCGATATCGCGTTTTACCATGGCCAGAAGACTGCACGGTGGTGGTCTGTTTGCACGACGTCCTGTACGGTGTGTACCTCTAACGCCTGCCCATCGGAGAAGGCTTTATCTGTGGTGCCGGAAACACCGGAATTGGAGAGACAATGAATGGGGACGAGTACTCTTTACAGATGAGAGCAGATTCAGTCGAAGTAATGATTCTCATCGCATACTCATCTGGAGAGAGCGGGGAAGCCGCAATCATCCCTCGAACATCATTGAAAGGGACAGGTATGGAGGTGGCGGTGTTCTCGTTTGGGGAGGCATCATGCTTGATAGTCGTACAGACCTTCACATCTTCGAAGCAGGTTCATTCAACGGGACCCGTTATTGTAAAGAGATTCTTCTAACATATGTGCGTCTTTTTAGAGGCGCTATGAGTCCGCAGTTCCTTTACATGGACGACAATGCACCATGTCATCGCACAGTAGCTGCCGAACAGCTCTTAGAGAGTGAAGACATTGAACGTATGGATTGGCTTGCACGATCTCCCTAGCTCAATCCCATCGAGCATGTATGGGATTTTCTAAGCAGACGCTTCGCAGCTCGTACCTTACCACCAGTAACGATTCCAGAGCTGCGATTGGCGCTGCAAGACGAATGGGCAGCAATACCTCAACAACTCATTGACACCCTCATTCTCAGCATGGTTAGACGCTGTGAAACCTGCCTAGCAGTCAGGGGAGATCATATCCCCTATTAAAGACTGGATGTTTCTTGCTGGACACCCATCACAGGGATGTTTCGGCCTTCAGTCGCATTGCACTCCATGCTACTTTTTCAATAAAGCTTCTTTTTATCCCTGTGATTTATCTTTTAGTAAGTGTTGCTTACATTACTCATGTCCTTACGTATTGGGGATTTTACGGTATTAAATATGTTGATTTGGAAAGCTTTTGTACAAAGTTATATTGAAAAAACCGTCTCGTCCTTAATTTTTGCACACCAGTGTATATCCACTATATGATAATGGCCTAAGTTGTCTTTCCGCGAATTTATGAAGCGGTTGTACCTGGAATGGATACAGGCATCCATATTGGATTTTTTATGAGTTAGGGTTAGCAAAATTCAAACGGAGTTTGAAATCCACCCCATCCCCCCTTTTCGAGCGTTTAATGTTATTATTTCGTCTTATTCTCCCTCTTGTTCTATACTAAATTCGTTCTTGATATGAATTTAGTATAGAATAAGAGGGAGCAGCGAGGGCGGAGCTTAATACTTAAGCTGGACTGTGTTTACTCGAACTTCCTATACTCTAATTAGTTCCTGCACCGGCAATAGGCCTAGCACGTTCGGTAGAGGGTCTGCCAAATTGATCAGCGTACTTCTGAGATTGACCGATCTGTCCCCGACTCAGCCAAATTTTTCTAAATGTCTAATTAATTTAATATTTTCTGCTTTTTCTTTTGAATTCTTATTCCTAAAGTTGTTTTATTATTTTCAAAATTGTTTTATTATTTTTAAAATAAATGTTTATTATTTTTTCAACTTTTTATGACTTAAACTTTCTTCTCGTAATGTCATAATAGGTTAAGCTATCTGTCTATCTGTCCTCGAATTTATTTAGCGGTTCGACGTGGTATGGATAGAGCATCCATATTGAATTTTTATGAGTTAGGGTTAGCAAAATTCAAAGCGAGTAAAGTTTATTTTTTTCCTAAACTATAGATCCGATTCTAAAATAAATTGGTATGAATAAACGTCGTATCACAGCGAAAAATACTGTCATATTTAAAAGGTTCAAAATTCACCTCGTCCCTCTTTTCGAGCATTTAATTCAATTATATCAAGCCCTATTTTAGGAGCAGACTATTAATTTTATCAATTTATCACATGATAAATAGGTAACAGTAACATTTTTTTCTAGCATTATGACGTCATTCCTTTAATTATTTCATTTAATCATTTATTTTAGATTATTTAAATATCTTCTGTATTATTCTCATAGGTTTTATCAGCAAACTTAGATATCACCTAAATAATTTTCTTTTATATTTATATGACTTCTTTTATATTGATAGGGCTTAAATAATAGATTAGGTACATATGTAATAATTTTAATCGATTATTTTTGTAGAACGATAATACTCAGCCAAAAAAAAAACCTTTTTTTACCTGCCTCATAGGGTACCTTAACAATTCTGGAAAATTAAAAAGTTTACTGATTCCGTCACATGACGGGCTATATGCTAGTTATTAAATAATACTTAAACAAATCACCTTTGATAAGCGGAATGTATAAGAGTGCTCTCTCTGTAAAATAAATCCATTCGTCATTGGATTTAGAATTGTATAAGGATTGTGAAAGCTGATAAACATTCTAGGATCTCTCATGCCAACTAGTAGCTCCATCTCTAAAGTTTCTAGCCTCAGCTTTATTTCTAAAAGAAAAGAAACATGAAATTGTCAAACACAGAACATAAACGTAACAGTACATGTAAGCCAAATGTTCTCTAATTCTCGAATATGTTTAGAAAGCTTACTTGCAGTCTATGTTCTTCATTTACCATAGTTTAAAAAAATTAAAAATCAATGCCTTAATAATATGTTCTATAATATTTGCATGTATAGAATCTGATTTTTTAATTATAAAAAATTAACATATAGTGGAAAAAAATGAAGTAACCTTTGAGGCTTACCACTAGTGCTGAAAGATAAAATACATCAATCCCCAAAACATTTTTCCTTGTTACATATACAGCTAGGCACCCAAGAATGTAATGAAATAAAATCTGAGATCTATAGTAAAATTTAGAAGAGATATTTATTATAAAATTAACAAATCAGATAGTTCCTTAAAAATGTTTAAATGTTATTTTATAAAAAAAAAATTTAGGCTAACAAAATTTTCTGTTACAATTATAAGCTCACAGTTTTATGTATTTTATGTGTTATAAAATTCATATTAAAAAAAAAAACCTTTTTATCACCGTATTTCTGAGTGGTCGGGAAATACTAGACAAGATTTGAAGAACAATGTAATAGTACTCTTTAGGCAGTCATGTTTGCACAAAATACAGAATAAGCCGAGCGATGGTAGAGTGGTTAGAGTTCTGGGTAGAGTACCGGAGTTCGTAGGTTCGAAACCCTCTATGGCATTTATGTTTGTAGCAGATCGGAATCGACTTTAATAAGAGGTCCCTGTCTCAATAGCCCTCGTGTTGCAAAAAGTAGACCGTAGCACTCCAAAACCAAACCAAACCAAAATACAAATTAAGGATCTCAGAGGAGAAAACTTCAACTTTACAATTAGGGTATGATATATTGAAAAGATATCCTATACTGAAACTTAGAGAAATCAATCAGACTGGTGGACTTCTTAAGATACTTGGGAGCCCTGCTAGATGGTAAATTGATCTTCATACCTCATGTTGACAACCTGAAATCCACTATAGTAAATCTTAAGTTAAATACTAAGAGAGTGTTTAATGATTATGATTATTGGAGATTCTCTAGCTGCATGCTCAATGATTGATATCACATAGTAACAGAACCTAGAGTAACTTAAAAATTAGGATTAATTATATTAACTTAAACATTAGAATAGAGGTGTGATACTGAAGTTTAAATATACAAATGGAAACTAGTTTCAGCTCAATGATCTTCTTTAACCAGGATTTTTTAAATAAGAAATTGACTTTTGCTACAAAACAATGGCGAATAGCACACTTTTTTGTTTGAGGAAATCCCCTCTCTTTTCCTTACAGTAGCAGAATTAGTACACATCTACCCAGATAGCCTGAACACTTGCAGCAAGTTTGATTTTTTTCTGGATAATATCTTGTCATAAAAAATTTGACTCGACAAACTCGCAGCAAAACTCCTGTAAGTTAGACGGACCACTCCTTTGCAACGTTTTTTGCTGCACAACTGTAGCAAACTTGTCATGACAACCTTAAAGCAAACAAACATTTTCAGACTTGCTGCAGTCTTGTTTAAAACTTGCACATTTGCCATGCTGAATTTGCTGCAAGTTTGCAGGCTTGCAAAGCTAGACTGCTGCAAGTTTGCTGCAAACTTAATTTGCTATCTGGGTATGATCTAAAAAATGGTTTAGATAACTTGCAGATGAAAAAAAAAACAAATTCCGATACAGACCCATAAAGTTTAAAAAATAATACTCATTTTTCAGTTTATCCGATCAGTATTAAGATTAACTCTGAGTCAGCATTAAAGGATGATGATTTCAGTTTAAGAGCTTACACAAATGATAATAAAATTAAAACGGATACAGATTTGACCTGCAATTAAAAATTTTGTGATCATTAAGAATTTAAGTTTAAAACAACTACAGGAAGTTCCGTATTTCAAACAGAAGATATAGCTATCGAAAGAGTACTAGATTGGTTCATAGATAGACCTGAACGGGGCCTGGTGATCCATATAGATAGTATGTCAGTGTTAAAAAGCTTAGAAAATACCCTTCCGAAATCATCATAATGTTTATCATTTCATTTTCCAACATTGTTCAAGTGTTTTTAGTGCTCAAGTGTCTAGCCAACTTATGAAATTGCTAAGGTACTCAATCAGGGGATTAGGAATGTTTAAGAAAATTCATCAGATATTAACATTACTAAGTTAACCCTTATTTTGGCTAAGTCTGGACTCTACACCGGACATGTATATTTATAACTTCTATATAACAAAATTTTCAGTCTTTGCCACAGCAGACATAAAATATCTCAAAAATGGAAAATTATTTATTTTTTCTTGTTTATTTTACATAGATCCTAATATCTATACCCACATTGGAAAATAACAGAAATTAAAAAAAATATTTAAAAAAATATTTTGTCAAATTAAGGGTTAAGTGAGAAACAGTAGACACATAAGCTGATTAAAATTATATTTTAAATGCTGATTTTATCGAAATACAGAAGCTGTTCACACATTTTTAGACGATGAATATTGTATTCACAAAACTAAATTACATACAATTTATGTGTTTGAAACGTTATATTTGATAGTCCTTATTCTGAACTATTTTGAGGCACCAAAGTGTAAAGGATAATAATGCCATTTAAAGTGTCGAAAGAGGTATACTGTTCCATTCATCCTGCGCAGCTTTCCAGGGTCCTGTAAAGGTTGTGGAACGACGTTTGGATAATGCAGATTTTAAAAGTCCGAAAGCACAAAAATCCATAGGTGATTCATCGGTAGATTTAGTAGGGATATCAGTGAAGGGTATGGCCTTGATGTCGGTTTTTTGTTCCATTTCTGTTCGAAAATTTAGAGTCAAATTAATGTGTGCCTGCTATAATTGTCTTGACCGAGTTCCACAGATTGATGGCACTGCGGGTAAAGCGATAGTACTTAATTCAGAAACATTGGCGATAAAAATATGTTCCTGATAGTATTCGAAGTTAATCTTGACATTTCTATCAAATCATTTTATTTTTAACTTGCCATTATATGAAAAAGCAAAAAACAATCATATATCCCTTAGAAAAACTTTCTTTCGAACCTTACTTAAATTTTTTATCTCCACTCTTATGATAATAAATGCCACTTTTTTCGTTAAAATCATTTATACACACCCATGATAAATCTATTGGGACATTTTTTCCCTATTTTTCTTTGAATAAATATTTTTGATACAGATTTCTTCAGCGATATGCTTTACAGAAAGACGATGCACATGGCGTTTTTTTATTTCTTAATATTTAATTAAACATTTGTCATTTTGTACAGTGGGCATTGAGCATTTTAATGATTTTGAATCTGTCCTTTGACTAGGGGGATTTTCTTTTAACATTAAACTACACCCCTTTGCAACAGTCGAAGATGTTCGCTTTTCCTTGGATACTTGTGTTGTGGTGTAGTACATTGCATTGTCATTTCGATAAGAATGATAACCCACAGTTGCTTTACATTACTTTTAATTAGTACAAACCACTGTTCACAACTTGTTTAGAATTTTTGTCTCACTTGTCAATTTGGCATTTTTTTTCTTTCTTTTTGACATTACCTTTCGAAGCTTTACATATCACAATACCATGACTCTCACAACTGTTTTTAGATAACAGAATATGAATACTTCTCTTCAGAAAAAGTGTAAATATAGCATTCGAACACCTGCTTCTTTAAAAACTCCATATTTAATAAAAACAAACCTCTCAAGAAGCAGAACACAATTTTGACTTTTTAAAACACAGTACAATTACAGTTATTTATTTTGCAAGAAACGAGTTTTTAATACCGGTAACCAAAATCGTCTAAAAATGAGCGAACAGGCTCTGTATTTCACTCAGCGTACTCTACATTCAAAGAGACATTGGCCACGATGTATAAGTAGATAGGTGTCTTTCTTTCTTTACTCAACTGTGGGATTTAAGTTTATACTACAAACAAATAAAAGGATATCTTACCTCCAAATGATAAAACTTTTTCTGGTTTACCATCCGGTTTTTTATATAGACTATCGCGAGTGAAACAACCCGATGGAATAAAACCATAAGTAAATGGTACTCTTACAGCATCCTCTTTCCTGAAAAATAATTGACTTAAATACCTACAGGTTACAATATTACATTTTGTTAATTTAAAATAAATATAACATTAAAACTTAATTAGTTATTGGCTACTCATTCAAGTATTTAAATTTATTAATAGAATAATTCTTACTATATCTATATTTTGCCGGATGATACCTCATCTTATCATGATAATCATTAAATTTAAAGACTAAATTATGAGAACGTCTTTTTATGGAGAGTGTTTATATTGTTTCGAGAGAAGTTTATAAGAATGTCATGATCATAGGTAGCTCCAATTTTACTTGCTCTCTTAGATAAGTTTTTTTCTAATGCAGCAGGCGATACAGACATTATCTTAACACCTTTACAGCGCTGCAAATGTGTTATCCATTTATCACCATTCGAGCTTAAGGAGCCTTCGGGTAATCGTAATTTAGAAGCTGGGACCAAGCAGAAGACCCATAGGCCTCGCCTACCACCTCCAGAGGTATTAATTGAGAACTTAGAGGACATTATGACCGCGAACATATTTTACGTGTCCCAGTCATCAGCCCAACACGGTGGATCTTACTAAGCTACAGGCTATTATGAGTGTATCTGTTAGGTTGGGGAAAAAGAAATCCATTATTTTTTTCGGTAAATGGCTGTAGAGGTTGATATTTCGTAAAGTATCTATCAAACAATTTCAAATTTATGATCGTTGTCAGCTGACATTTTACACAAAATTTTTTTTTTACTGTTTTTTGTTTGGTCTATTTAATTATGAGTTTCATGGTGTTAAAAATGGAGGTCAACAAAGTGAAAATTCAGCACATTTTACAGTTTTTCTTTTATAAAGGCAAAAATGCAAGCCAGGCTGCTGAAATTGGGAATGGTGTTTATGGTGCCGATACTGTAACAGCTGATTAGGTGCAAATTTGGTTTCGTCGATTCCGTACAGGCATTTTTGATATTAAATATGCACCCTGCACAGGCAGGGCTGTCGTCGAAAATGTCGATAAAATCCCAGAAATAATAGAGTTTTCACCGGTATGTTAGTAGTCGGAGCATCACCCAGGATCTAAAGATGGACCATAAAACAGTTTTAAGCCATTTGCTTAAAGTTAGATGCAAAAGTTTCAGTTTTTGGTAGAAGCAGAAGTTTGGTAGTACAGTAGAAGTTTTTGGCCAATGAGGACCAATACTTCTATGAGAGAGCCATTCTGAAGCTGCTTTAAAATGACAACAAATTATACAACAAAACGGTTCATATATGACCCAAATCGGACAATCTGAAACATATTAAATGAAATCATTAATTTCACGCAAAAATAATGGATTTCTTTTTCCCCAACATAATATAATTGTAAGACTCTGAAGCTTATCATTCTGTCAGCCTGAAGCAAGGGAAATGTTCATACCGTTTACCAGGGCACTAAATGCACCATATGAAACTTTCTGTACAACGAAGATGTTGACAGAAATGGATGTACCTAAAAAAACATAGCATTGTTGAAATATCTGGAAGACAAGGTGTTATGACAACGGACGACAAATTGTTTATCATCACACTACAATTTTGATAAAGACCTATTTGGTATGCCGTGGCATTTCGATTCAGGAGATCGTGGATTACTTTCCTACCGATGAAATGCTCGGCTAAAGTTTATAGTCTAAATAATTTTCTTTCATTATTAATGATAAAAACTCCCGGAACAATGATAACGTGAACTTTTAAACTGTATATAAATGACCATATTTAAATCCCCTATATAATAATAGCCCAAGTTATCTGTCCGTCTGTCCTCCAATTTATGAAGCGGTTGGACCTGGAATGGATAGAGGCATCCATTCAAAGCTAATAAAGTTTATCTGCTCTTAAACTATCGATCCGATTCTAAAATAAATTGGTATAAATATGCTTCATATCACAGCAAAAAATATTGTCGTCTTTAAAACGTTCGAAATCCAACCCTTCCCCCCTTTTCGAGAGTTTAATGCCATTATTTCAAGCCCTATTTTCCCCGGTTAAGAGCAGGCGATTAAATTTATCCATTTATCACTTAATAAATAGGTAAAAATAACAATTTTTTTCTAGCATTGTGACGTCATTCCTTTAAACATCTCATTTAATCATTTCATATTTTAAACTATTTAAATATCGTCTACACTATTTTAATATCTTTTATCACTGAACTTAGATATTACGTAAATGATTTATTTGGCTTAAATAAGAGATTAGGTACATATGTGATCATTTTAAATTGAATCATCAATTATTTTTTGTTGCAATGAAACTTTTACCACCGGTATTAACAATAAATTATTTTCATAAAAGTCTAGGAGTCTATTTTACGGACTAATAAATATCTAACTTTTAATTTATATATATATTTGGAAATTAAGAAGTTTGTTCGCTTGTTTATTATACATAACCACACGGTTTGACTAAATGAATTCAATGTGATTCTAAACTGCATTACAGGATCGGGAGACTCTAGAGGAGTATGAAGATAAATAAATTATTGAGAGTGAACCAGATAGTTCTCAGCCAAAAAACAAACCATTTTTTACCTGCTCATTGGGTGCTTAACAGTTCTGGAATATTAAAAATTTTACTAATCCCGTCATATGATGGGCTATATGCTAGTCCAGTGGAAGTGTTTACGTAGACTGTTTTTGAAATGAATGATTGAATAGAAGTATTCTACACTGGTGGACAAAATTAAGAGATATAAAGCATTTTCGCACATTTCTCTAAAAATACCGCACATAACCTGGACAGTTGATTGCCATATATGGTCACTGTAACACTAGTGGCCCTGAGATAAGCTTGTGTATTCTTGTAGGCATTGCTAATCCAGCAGGATGTATAAAAGTCCTCATCGAGCTGTTCATCTCATTCCACTCTTCAATACAGTTGCAGATTTTAGTGCATTTTTTGAATAATCATGTTATTTCTTGCTGGTTTTTAGGTGAAATGAGTAAACATCATCGTTTAGACGAGGATATGAGGTGAAGAATTGTGGGTAGACTTGAGGCAGTCCCAAGCTCTGGTTGCTAGGTAATTGGATATACCACCAAGCGTCATTTCCAATTTGTGGAGTCAATTTAAAACTAGTGGGACAGTATGCAGACGACCAGGACAAGGTCGCCTGAGGGTTACAATAGCCAATGATGACCGGTATTTGTTCCTTTCAGCTAAGCACCAGAGGACGGCTACAGCCACTCAACTGTCTAGGGACCTCACGGCTGCTACAGGAACATCAATTTCAAGTAAGACAGTTTCCAGAAGACTCCATGAAAGAGGGCTGTATGCCAGGAAGCCCGCTATTTGCATCCCACTCACTCCTTCCCAAAAAAGAACGTCTGTAGAATGGTGCAGACAACATCAGAACTGGACACAGCTTCAATGGGCTAATGTTCTCTTCACCGATAAGTCCAGATTCAGTCTACAACCTGATTCTGGACGGTTATTGATATGAAGGGAAACTGGAACCCGATACCACCCCAGGAACATTACCGAAAGGAACCATTATACTGGTGATGGACTCATGGTTTGGGCAGGGATCATGCAAGATACCCGCACACCGCTCCATGTGTTTGACACAGGTTCCGTGAATGTCCAGAGGTACAGGCAGGAGGTTCTAGAGCCCTATGTGCGTATTTTCAGGAGCGCTGTTGGCCCTGAATTCCTTTTTATGGACGATGAGTATCTGGAAAGCGAAGACATTCAACGAATGGATTGGCCAGTCAAATCTCCTTACCTGAATCAGATTGAACATGCTTGGGATGCTCTTGGGAGAGCTAATGTGATGCGACAACCTCCCCCCAGAAAACATCTAGAGTTAAAATTTGCTCTGGTGAAAGAATGGGAGGGTCTTTCATAACCCTCTCCTTAACTCATTTATTAACAGCATGCATAATCGTTGTGCATGCTGTCTGTCTGTCAGGGGTGACCATACACCATACTAGAGGCAACACACACTGTACAAGCCTCACTTTTATTGTCATCTTTTTATCCTTACGTTCAGACTACATTAGATTTATTGGTAATAGGTCTTGCTAGTGAATGGCACTTTCATTTTGTTTTGCATACTTTATTATCATGGAAAAATCTATATCCATACCAAATTTCATTTATTTATATTCAGTATTTATTGAAATATTTGGGAAAAGGCCTTCCATCTCTTAATTTCGTCCACCAGTATACAAAGTTCTGTTTGTTGTATTCTACAAAGTGGATGAAATTTGGATAGTTATCGGTTTATAAAGGTACTGAATACAATGCATTAGGAACATGTAATTAAATATCGTAATGAGCTGAGTTTTTCCTTCGTTATTATATAAAATTCATATCTTTTATACTAAATTTTAAATTTTATTGAATCGTAAATGTATGGGTTTTACTATGCTTTTATGCAACTAAAATATCCTGTCACATTAATTGAGTGATGTATCCGTTTTATTACAAACATTTTTATAGCCCGTCATATGACGGGATTACTAAAACTTTTAATTTTCCAGAATTATTAAGTACCCTGTGGGGCAGGTAAAAAAGGTGCTTTGTTTTATGGCTGAGAATTATCTGATACATGCTCAATAATTTTTTAATCTTCATACTTCCCTAAAGAATCTCGATGCTGTGAATGCAATTTAGAATCACGTTGAATTCATTTAGAAAGATTCCTTAGCTACAGCAAAACTATCGTTCAGTTCTTCCATTTCTTCCACAGTAATTGATGGAAGTAAAGGAATGAAGCATTTCTACCACACACTGGAGGTAGATAGAATTTGTTCTTAATACCGGTAATAATATTTTCACTGCAACAAAAAATAATCAAAAATTAAATTTTAAATTATCACATATGTACCTAATCTATTATTTAAACCAAATATAAAAAAAAATATTGACTTAATATTTAAGTTCAGTGAAAAAACGTATTAAAATAAGGCAGATAATATTTAAATAATTTAAAATAAGAAATGATTAAATGAGACGGTTAAAGGAAAGACTTCATAATGCTAGAATAAAATGTTAGTTTTATTATGTGATAAATTGATAAATGTAATCGCCCGCTCTTAACTACGGAAAATATTGCTTGAAATAATGGCATTAAACGCTCGAAAAGGGGGAGGGGTGGTTTTTGAAAGTTTTAACCCTTTGACGGTTATGAACGAGTTCAGCTCGCAATCGAATCTTGCTTCATAATGCGCGCAAACGAGTTCCACTCGTGGGCAAAATTTTGACCGAAATGGTTAGAAACGAGCACTACTCGCGTAGTGAAAATTTTCCCCAATGCACGCTGACGAGCTGAGCTCGTTCACCGTTATTATTCTGCATTGATTATGTTACAAACGATTCTGACGCGCGAAATTTAATTAGTTTTACTGCCTACAGATGGGAGTACTGGTTCCATAAATTTCTTTTCATAATGAAGGGGGATTTTTTTTTTTTTACCTTCTTCTTCTTATGCGTTTTTTGTCGTGTGTTTTAGGGTGTTTGTAAAGTAAAATGGCTTAAAAGCGAAAGTTACATAATTATGATTATGATTACAATTGTGATACAGAAAGCTTATCAAGTTTTGAGTCTGATGAAGACTTTGGTCACAGTATATCAAGCTCAGAAAACGATTCAAGCTTCATAAAGTTTTACATTAGTTGTATTTATTTAGTCCTTTCAATTTAATATTTGTCTAATATTTATAATTAACTATTATTATTTATATAATTGATTATAATCATTTATAATTTACTATTTAATAATTATCATTTATAAATTATTTTAAAGTGCGTAAAAACTGTTATTTATGTACTACAAATACTTTAAGAAATTTTTAAAACGCGTGAGGCGAGCTATCTACGGCGAAGTGTGACATTTTTGGAAGAACGGCTGGGGAAAACAGCTGCCACTTTCGACTACTGTTTACTCGTAATGCTGCGCGAATTAAGTAAACGAAAACTTCTCGTTTCCCTAACCGTCAAAGGATTAAAGGCTGCAGTATATTTCGCTGTGATATGAAGCGTATTTATTCTACTTTATATTAGAATCGGATCCATAGTTTAGGGCCGAACTATCGCTGAATGGTTAGGGTGCTGGAATTCGTAACCGGAGGTCATGCGTTCGAATCCCACTATGGCATGGACGTTCGTAGCTGTTTGGACTCGACTTTAAGTAGGAAGTCTCGGGCTCATTAGCCCTCGTGTTGCAAAAAGTAGATCGTAGTGCTACAAAACTATAGTTTAGGAGAAGATAAACTTAACACGTTCGCTGCCACCGACGCACTGGCGCGTCAGAGCGGCACCTCCTGGTATGCCGACGACGCACTAACGCGGCGACGGACTTTGATAAGTTATATGCTCTGTATTTAATGCGGCTTCTGAGGATGGTAATATCATTTTTAGTGGCAGCGAATGTGTTAACTCGCTTTGAATATTGGTAAACCTAACTCACTAAGAATATATTTTGGATGCCTCTATCCATTCCAATTCCAACCGCTTCAAAAATGTGAGGACAGATCGACAGATAACTTAAGATATTATTATATATAGGGGATAGTAGCATTATATTTATCTTGTAATTTACTCTCGTATTACACAAATGACTCTAAATTCCGTACATTTTATAACACTATTATTCTTTTACTAAACTACATTTCTAACAGATGTACTTTAATTATAATTACGTTCTCATTTTAAAAATTCTGTAAAATATTACTGGTCAAAATGACCTGAGCCATGAACTGCATAAGCAATGCCTTCAATAATCCTCCAAACGATGGCCGATTGGTTAGGGGATTGCCTTCGATACCGGAGTTCGTGCGTGCGAATCCCAGTATGGCATGGATGTTCGTAGCCGTTCGGAATCGGCTTTAAGCTGTAGATCACGGTCTCATTAGCCATCGTGTTGCAAAAAGTAGACCGTAGCACTCCAAACCAACCTTCAACCATCCCCTATATAATAATAGCCTAAGTTATTGGTCCGTCTCTCCTCGAATTAATGAAGCGGTTGTATCTGGAATGGACAGATATTGGATTCTTGATTAGTTAGGGTTACTAAAGTTCGAAATCTATCCCTTCCCCTCATTCCTAGTATTTATTACCATTAATTCAACCCTATTTTCCCCGGCGGAGAGCAGACGATTAAATTTATTATTTTGTCACATAATAAATAGTTAAAAATAACATTTTTTCTACGATTATGAAGCCATTCCTTTAACCATCTCATTTAATCATTTATACTTTGAGTTACTTAAATATCATCTGCATTATTTTCATACTTTTTGTCACTGAGTTTAGATGTAAATGAAATAATTGTTTTCTACATTTGGCTAAAATAATAGATTAGGTACAAATGGGATAATTTAAAATTTAATCATCTATTATATTTTGTTGCGATGAAATTCTTACCACCGGTATTAACAAAAAATTCTAGCTACCTCCAGAGTGTAGTGGATGTGATAGCTTCATTATTTTGCTTAATTATTAATTATGCTGTGGCAAAAAATTGGGAAGAACTTCAAAGTGATTCTAAACTGCATTCACAGTATCGGGAGACTTTAGAGGAGTATGAAGATAAACAAATTATTATTGAGTGAGCGTCAAATAATTCTCAGCCAAAAAACAAACCATTTTTTTACCAGCCTCATATGGTACTTTACAATTCTCGAAAATTAAAAATTTTAGCTGCTCCCGTCTTAAGACGGGCTATATGCTAATAAGAATGAAGAGTAATTGACATATTGCACCAAATAATAAAATGACATTCATATTGCACTTGTGAGAAAAATGTGGTGTAAGTGCGGCGTCCCGTTATTTTCTGAATAAGAGGACAGAGATATTGTATAAAATGTTCCAGATTCAAACATACACAGTGCTTCAAAAATGACCGGTATATTTGAAGAATCAATAAAAACTAAACGGATATTGATAGAGATACACAGGTTATTGCAATATGCTTGGGAAAATAGTAAATTTTCAGGCAGACAAACTTTTAAAATTAGTTACAATGTTTCACAAGAGATGACGCTACAGTCTTTAAAAATCTAAACTACGATATTTTCTAGATATCCACCATGCGAAGCAATAATATGGCATTCTCAGAACGAAATTATCAGAAACCCGTATAAACGTCTCAGGAGGGATGGCTTCTTATGCAGAACAGTTGTACTTTTCCAGTTCTTCAGTTTTTTTTCTGGATAGTGACAACATGGTCTTTTGAGAATCCCCACAGAATAATATTGTATTTAATTTTTTTCCAGACAGCAGCGCCATCTGTTGTGGAATATAGTAACTAATTTTGAAAGTTTGTCCGAGTGAAAATTTACTATTGTCCGAAGCATATTGTAATAAACTGTCTATTTATATCACTGTCCGTTTAGTTTTTATTGATTTTTCAAATGTACCGGTAATTTTTGAAACACCCTGTATATGACGTTTATTTAAAAAAATGTGCATATAAGACCTAAGAAATGGCTCTGGATACAAAAGGACATTACAAGTAAATCAAACCATAAATTATTAAACTTTCAATCATTTCAATTTCTTTCTTTCTTTACATTATATCAGTATATTTACTCAAGGCAAGTCTCTGATTTGGGTCTCTTTTATTACTGCTTTTTGATAATTGGACTTTAAACAATTGCACAGTATTTATATTATTTTCTAGGAAATTTTTAAAAAAGTCATGCGTTATCTTGAAGATATATTTTTCCAATCGATTATTTTACTTTACTAAAATCTTTCTGTTCTCCGTACATCCTGATTTTAAAATGTAAAGAAAATTTTCAATTTAGTGTTTTTGTCTTTATGTTTCAAGGACTTTACTTTTATCATTCAAAGTTTTAGTTTTTATATATTAATTTATTATTATAAAACAGGTGAATACATAATATATTTTTTCTTGACGACCTACACAGGTTTAATACATAAAACAAATGGAAAAAATGATAAAGCATAACAGTTTAAAGCAATTTGTAAAATGTATGAATTTAAAACTCTAATGAATAATGAACATTAATGATAACTTAAAAGAATAATGGAAAATATTAATAAGCTGAACTATTTTAGGATCATCCAAAAGGGAAAAAATACCAAATGTTTAATTTGGTATTTTTCAAAATAAAAAATTTGGTCAATTAAATCAATTGGACAATTTAAATTGATTTTTCAGCATTAAATTAAAGTAAAAATCAAAACAGATTTTTTTTTCGGAAAATGGTTATTTAATTTAGAGTTTTGTGGGTATAGTTTTGTAAATTCAGATGATAGCCGAACGGGTACGGTACAGTGCCTGTAGCTTTGGTGTAAGCTACAGGCAGTTAACCGCTCAGGTTTGGTTTGGTTTTGTTTTGAACTGCTACGGTCTACTTTTTGCAACACGAGGGCTAATGAGACCGGGACCTACAGCTTAAAGACAATTCCGAACGGCTACGAACATCCACGTCAGTATAGGATTCGAACCTACGAACTCCGGTACCGAAGGCCAGCACTCTAACGAATCTCCCAAGAAAAAAAAATCATTGCTTCTTTTGCACTTTTATAGGTCCTTATCATCACAACTATATTTTTCTTTCAATACTGATGAAAGAAACCTCCAGAAAATTTATCAACTTGTTAACACTTACAGCCGCGCACATTTTTGTACTACTGCCTACCAGCAACTCCGACACATTTTCGCAGTGGAACTAGTGGAGTGGAGTTTTATTTTAAGTGAGAAAAATCACACGAGCTTGTGAATGCTTTTAATTTTGTTTATTTGATACATATGCACTTTCTTGCAAATGAAAGATACATTTTAAATGTTGTAATTCACCATGGTGTGAAATCTGTGGAAACAATCTCCCATATCCATTCTGGGTTTACTTCGGTAGATCGGTAATATCGGAACCACTTCTTATCCCCTATATAATAATAGCCTAAGGTATCTGTCGGCAAATTTTTGAAGCGGTTGTACCTGGCACTGATACAGGCATCCATATTGAATTTTTTATGAGTTAGGGTTAGCAAAATTCAAAGCGAGTTCAAAATCTAAGCCATCCCCTTTTTTAGCGTTTAATGCTATTATTTCAAGCCTTATTCTATACTAAATTCATTATTATAGGATGGCGAGGGCGGAGTGCAATATTTAAATTTCTGGACTGTTTTTACTTGACCATTATATATTCTAACCATTTCCTGCAACGTGTACGCTGGCACATGGGGTAGAGTGTCTGCCCATTTGATCGTCGTACTTCTCATATTAATGGTTCTGCCCCCGACGTAACCGAATTTTTCTAAATGTCTAATTAATTTAATAATTTCTGCTTTTTCTTTTGAATTCTTATTCCTAAAATTGTTTTATTATTTTTAAATTTTTACAATTTTTATGATTTATTTTATTAAATTCACGTATTACCATTATTATATCAAGCTCCATTTTAAGAGCAGGTGAGTAATGTATCGATTTATCACATAATAAATAGGTAAAAATAAAAAAAAGTTTCTAGCATTATGACATCATTCCTTTAATCATCTCATTTAATCATTTATTTTAGATTATTTAAATATCTTCTGCATTATTTCCATACGTTTTATCACTAAACTTAGATATTACCTAAATAATTTTCTTAACTTAATATTTTGTTGTAAAATAATTCTCAGCCAAACAACAAACCATTTTTTTTACCTGCCTGAAAGGGTACTTTACAATTCTGGAATATTGAAAACTTTATTGATCCCGTCATATGACGGGCTATATGCTAGTAGTACAAGAATTATAATTAACATTTTTCTTTTGCACTACCTTTGAACTCTTCAGTACCACTCAACACTAAATTGTCATAATAATTATTTTCTCCATGCTGCTAACAATAAAGAAAATCAAACAATGGTTTAATCATAACTGTACAGAGACTGAGTGCGTTTTAACTACAGATAACAAATGCCAAAGCCGACAATTCCGCAATATATTAAAAGTAATCATGCTAAAAACATTTGACTCCGCAGCGGAGATTAAGAAGCTGCGGGACAAATGCCGGATGCCGCGTAGCGGAGCCAACGGAGTGCTAAGGGTTAAAATTAAAGGGTTACAGTACTGCTGTCGATGCTTCGTGCTGTATGTATAAAACTGAATGAAGAAAAATCTTACCTGCTATAGCCGTCTCGATTAAGATATGCCTTACTTATTAGATAACTGGTAATGTAATCTCTATCTGTAGCAACGAACTGTTTAACAGAATCCCAAGGCATTTCAAAAAGCGGTATAAGTGACTCCTTCGTGATTAACTGAAATAGATAAAAAAATATAAAGGGTATTTTTAAACTTACAACGTTATATAATAGACGAAATATATGCTGTTATCATGTTATATAGAACTAATTTAAAAATACTTTAAAAGAGTTAAAAGATACTTTTTTCAGGTTATGATAAATATAATTTTAAAATATATGATTAAGGACTACACTTCTAGACATGCAAAGTAATGAGAATTATTTATGAACAGTTTAAAATTTTACATCACTTTTATGTAATAAGAAAAATTATTGTTTTTTCTTTATGGTTGTATGTTTTCTTTTATCGCATATCTTAAGTATGAAAAGAAACAAACTTATTAAATGGTGTTTGAAGGTAAAGTGTACAGACTGTTTGAGAAAAAAAAATGAATTCGTATACTTGATGTAGATTTTTAGTATATACATATATATGTATGTATGTAATATTATATATATATATATATAAATAGTATATTATATTATATTATATATATATACCTACATATATATACATAATAAACATATATATATACATATAATATATACATATATGAATACATATATATATATATACATATATATATATATATATACATATATACATATATATCATATATATATACATATATACATAAAATATATATATATAATATAATATATATATAATATATATATATAAATATATATATACAATATATACATATACATATATATATATATACATATTATACATATATATATACATTATATATATATATATACATATAATATATATATACATATATATACATATAATATACATATATATATACACATATATATATATACATATATATACACATATATATACATATATATACACATATATATATACATATATATATATATATACATATATATACATATATATACATATATATATAAACACATATATATAAACATATATACATATATATATATATACATTATATATATACATATATATATATATACAAATATATATATACATATATATATATATTACATATATATATATATATATACATATATATATATATATACAAATAATATACATATATATATACATAATATAGATATACAATATATATATACATATAAATATATATATACATATATATTATACATATATATACATACCCACACACTTATATATATACATATATATATATATATACATAAATATACATATATACATACATATATATATATACATATAATATACATATATATACATATAATATACATATATATATACATATATATATATATATATATGTATATACATATATATATACAATATATAAATACATATATTATATATATATATATAAATATACATAATATATATATATAATTATAATATAAATATATATACATATATATATACATACATAACATATATATATATATATACATACATATATATATATACATATATATATACATACATATATATATATATATATATATACATACATATATATATATATATATATATATATACATAATATATATACATACATACATATATATATATATATATATATGCATATATATATGTATACATATATATATATAAATACATACAAACATATATATATATATATATATATATATATATGATATAGATATATATTTATGTATGTATAATACATATATATATATATATATATATATATATATACATATATATATATATATATACATATATATATATACGTATATATATACATATACATATATATACATATACATATACATATATATACATATACATATACATATATATACATATACATATATATATATATTATTATACATATATATACATATATATACATACAATATATATATACATATATAATACATATATAACATACATATAATATATATATACAATATATTATATATATACATACATATATATATATTATATATATATA
>JAGEOH010000376.1:42500-50000 GCA_032207245.1 Pardosa pseudoannulata
TCCGGCCATCGACCAAGAACTTGTGGCATCCATGCCAAGGTAGGTTGAAGCTGTGTTGCGTGCCACAGTTGGGCTAACTGGTTATTGACTGGTGGTTATAATGCTTTATCTCTTCAGCATATATATATATATATATATATATATATATATATATATATACACTGTCTACCAATAAGTATTTGGACACCTGTGATAGAAAAAAAAACTAATTTTATTCAAAATTAATAGTTGGTAGAGCCTCTACGAGAGGCAATTATAGCGTGAACATTACAAGGCATACTTTCCACAAGTCTTTGTATTACAGCTAGCGGTATTGTCTTCCACTCGGCTTGGAGTAGACATGCAAATTCCTTCCCCGATTTTGGACGGGTAGTGAACCCCTTAATTCTGCGATAGAACTCGTCCCAGAGGTTCTCGATAGGGTTCATTTCTATTCTCTGGGCAGGCCATTCTATTATATGAACTCTATTGCCACCATACCAAGCCTTGGTTAACTTAGAAACATGAGAACTGGCAGTCTCGTCCTGAAAGTAACAGGAGTCAAACCCGTAAAGCTGCCGCAAGGTAGGAAGCACATTGTCATCCAAAATAGTTCAATAGGCATCAGCGTTGAGCTTTTCCATGAATGGAGAACAAGGGTCCCAGTCCATACAAGGAGAATACCATAATTCCACCCCCGCCGAACTTGACTGTTGGCACAATGCATTCTGACAGGAGACGCTCTCCATTTAATAAGACTTTAATACACCTCTCTGTGATTCTTAAGTACAGTTATTCAACGGTTAAGGCTTAACTTCAGTTTTCTTTGCATTTTTTGCTTTCGCTCTTTTGCATTACTCAGTGGTAAGTAGACTGAAGCATCTGTCCTAAAATTATCATATTACTTTCTATATTTTTTATGTAGCAACTAGTATTTAATGCACTTAATTTTTATTCCTCAATGTACAAGGATTGCGAAGTAGAGTAATCCTTTTTTCTTGACCTAGAAGTTCTGGGTTATGTGTAGTTTCTAAATACTCATCACAATATGTTTAATAATTTTAAGAGCAGTAAAATGTAAAACCATGCTTAAAGAAAGCGGCACCTACAATAAAAATAGCCTGCTTCCGTCTCCTTTTCATTTTGTGGTGAGAAAGAAAAATGTCTTCAAAAAACCCAGATGAAAAAAGTAATACACTCCTTTCTATGAGCCAGGAAGAGAATTCATAAAGATTCCATATTGAGGTAAAGTTTCTAACAGGAAAGTGTCGTTGCACCAGTGAACCAGGACCAAAAGATTCTATTGATATGCCTAAATTAAAACTTCAAATAGATGCAACTGACTTTGAAAATGTAATAACACTATGTTAAAAAAGTAGGAAGAAATGTTTGATAAATATTACAACTAAACAAAAGCTCCCTAGTTAAACATATTAAAGGTTGAAATTATAAAATATGCCACCTTTCATCCAAAAAGGACGGAAGAATGTTTCATGTGCCGATGCTCTGAGAATGCCAAAGTCAGCTGTAATACTGAAGTGCCTTGAACCGGAAGGTTTCAAAAATAAATTCAGGAATTTGAAGTATTGGACTGTTATCTAGGAGTTAAAATAACAAATCTGTCCTAAAGCAGAAGTCTGATTCTGGACAGAGTGGCAGAAACAGAGGCTTAAAGACTACTATCAGAGAATAATCATTAGGGAGATATATAGTATAAAAGACTTCCCATTACAAAACTTATATTTTTTGATATCTCTCATATATACCTGTAACTGAACTAGAATCATCTAAACTCAACGGAGCAAGAAAAGGCACAACTAATAACAAAATGAGCAATAGCGAGGGACGGGCATGAACACTAGTGGTGTTCAGCACTGACATAGCAACAGCGCTGCTAGTTAGAGGATGTGTTTTCCCGAGGTTCAGAAAACTATACCTCAAGTAATACTAGACCCTAATAAAAAGTCTCTGATGCCAAACCATCAGCAGACACATTGGAGAAACATGCTTAAAGCCCCCAACATCCGAACATTATAAAGTACAGTTTGACCAAACATATCCTGTGTTGCGCAAAATGTAGAAATCATAATATATCTTTAAATGACAACGGATTCAACGGTTAAGGCTTAACTTCAGTTTTCTTTGCATTTTTGCTTTCGCTCTTTTGCATTACTCAGTGGTAAGTAGACTGAAGCATCTGTCCTAAAATTATCATATTATTTTCTATATTTTTTATGTAGCAACTAGTATTTAATGCACTTAATTTTTATTCCTCAATGTACAAGGATTGCGAAGTAGAGTAATCCTTTTTTCTTGACCTAGAAGTTCTGGGTTATGTGTAGTTTCTAAATACTCATCACAATATGTTTAATAATTTTAAGAGCAGTAAAATGTAAAACCATGCTTAAAGAAAGCGGCACCTACAATAAAAATAGCCTGCTTCCGTCTCCTTTTCATTTTGTGGTGAGAAAGAAAAATGTCTTCAAAAAACCCAGATGAAAAAAGTAATACACTCCTTTCTATGAGCCAGGAAGAGAATTCATAAAGATTCCATATTGAGGTAAAGTTTCTAACAGGAAAGTGTCGTTGCACCAGTGAACCAGGACCAAAAGAATCTATTGATATGCCTAAATTAAAACTTCAAATAGATGCAACTGACTTTGAAAATGTAATAACACTATGTTAAAAAAGTAGGAAGAAATGTTTGATAAATATTACAACTAAACAAAAGCTCCCTAGTTAAACATATTAAAGGTTGAAATTATAAAATATGCCACCTTTCATCCAAAAAGGACGGAAGAATGTTTCATGTGCCGATGCTCTGAGAATGCCAAAGTCAGCTGTAATACTGAAGTGCCTTGAACCGGAAGGTTTCAAAAATAAATTCAGGAATTTGAAGTATTGGACTGTTATCTAGGAGTTAAAATAACAAATCTGTCCTAAAGCAGAAGTCTGATTCTGGACAGAGTGGCAGAAACAGAGGCTTAAAGACTACTATCAGAGAATAATCATTAGGGAGATATATAGTATAAAAGACTTCCCATTACAAAACTTATATTTTTTGATATCTCTCATATATACCTGTAACTGAACTAGAATCATCTAAACTCAACGGAGCAAGAAAAGTCACAACTAATAACAAAATGAGCAATAGCGAGGGACGGGCATGAACACTAGTGGTGTTCAGCACTGACATAGCAACAGCGCTGCTAGTTAGAGGATGTGTTTTCCCGAGGTTCAGAAAACTATACCTCAAGTAATACTAGACCCTAATAAAAAGTCTCTGATGCCAAACCATCAGCAGACACATTGGAGAAACATGCTTAAAGCCCCCAACATCCGAACATTATAAAGTACAGTTTGACCAAACATATCCTGTGTTGCGCAAAATGTAGAAATCATAATATATCTTTAAATGACAACGGGGTCACGAATCAGAGATAACACAGAGAAGAAATATTTCCAGAAATTGCAGGCTGCTCAACATTCTGGTAGACCTTACCCTTTCTTTCTGAAAAATGTTAAACCCTCCCTCTTAAATTAATCAGCGCAGTCTCTTCTAGATGTGTATTCTTTCTCAAATTGTATTGAATGATACCAGAATATACAATGCGTTTCATAAGATCTGAAAAACCAAATAAAGTCTAGTTAGCAGTTCTGTATTATTTAAGGTCTCTACCTTTAATGGCCGATGTAAGAGCTTTCCATCAGGCTAGACGACATACAGCTTTAAACATTTATAAACAACTTAGTTTTGGACCCAAACCTTCTGATTACTCCTTTAAAATCCTTTATAGTCTCATTTTTTGCAACCTTAAAATTTGAAAATTTTTCATACTTTTGAGTGACTTTCGTATTATATCAAACGTGGAATATAGAAAAGTGCAGGATGTAGGTGAAGCACAGTAGGATTGGATGCTAGTACTGATAGAATATAAGAAGCTCACAGTATGAACAGGTATGACAGTAAAAGTCATATACCCTTCATTAAAGATAAAACACAAACATTTTCCTACAATCAATATAAAACGCATTTCCCTCAAGGAAAAATGTACCTTACCTATTTAGTTCTTATATTTCCTTTAATTTATCATGATGGCCCTATATCCATTATATAGGGTAGAACACTCAAAGGTTACATCAGCATCCCATGAGAGTTTTGGGTCAACTCTGTGGTATGAAATGCCTTTCTGAATATTTAGTATTTAGCCGTTACAAGTAAAATCTTCTTATACTCACTGACATTGAGGCCACAAAGCTATATAGTCAGGAATAAGTAGCCTTACAAAAATATAAATTCACATTTCAGCTTCAAATCACCAGAATAGACCACATGATCACCACCTAGGCTATTTAATTCCTTTCTGGTACCTCTCTAATTCCTACTTCAAACACAATTTGTAGCATGGAGACAAATTAAGACTGAAAACTAAGCAAAATGACTATCTTTTAGGAAATAAAGACTTTGTCACCAATTTGTCAGTCTCGTATCTATATTCAAAATGAAGAGAATTTTTACAACCATTGAATGAATCTCATTGAAGTTTGGGCTTTCAGTCCATTGGATTTACGGATAGCTCGAAACTAGATTAAAAAATAGGAGCCTCCACGGCCCTTTTCGTAAATTCGAAAGTATATCAATTTTGGTTAACATATTTAAATAGCTAAATAGCCATTAAACATTTTATCATTCAGGAAACTATCCAGGAAGAACTAAATTGGCTTTTAGAACACCCCCTCAGAATTTGATGTCCCATTTCATTCAGACAGTCAAATTTACCTTAAAGTCATTATTAAATTACATCAACAATACACTGACGTGCAGGATATTCAAAAAATTAAAATCAGAAACATTAACTCATGTTACTTTCTGTACATCCAATGTAAGTATAGATGGCAACGAACTAGTGAATTCGTGAGTGAAACACGTTGCCAAGATCCCGGAAGCAACGGACCTACCAGTCAAAACAATATATCTAAAATAGAGATTAAATAAAATTCTTTTTTGGAAAAGACTGTGTGCCTGTCGAAATTGTTTGTCCAAATTTATATAAAATATATGCCTGAACTCTCCAAAAACAACTTGTTCAATTCGCCATATTTGAACTCTTTATAAAACGACTCTTTCCCACTCTGCATCAATAGCTTTCAAATTAAAAAAGAATGCTGACATAAATATGTTTGCTGTCATCTAGCGTATGATGAAGAGCTCTACATTTTCACCTACCAAACTACATCCTCGAGTCCCTTAGGGTAGAGAAAGATTAGGCCATGTAACTATACAACAAAAAATGTCTTGACGACGAAATTAATTGATTTGGAGATAATTGTAGTTGTTCGGAATTGGCTTTCAGCAGTAGGTCCCTGTCTCAATAGCCCACGTCTAGCAAAAAAGTAGACAGAAGCGCTCCAACCATCTATTTATTTGCTTATTTGAAATCAAGAGAAGTAAGGAATAGCAGTTAAAGATAGTTACCATTTCAGTTTTTCATCTTATGTAATTTATGTACATTGGTTATTTATTGTTATATTTTCATGTTGTGACGTTTTTAGAAGTCAAAACGAGTCTTTCTTCTGGCATCAATAACATCTTTGCATTTATGAATATCTATTTATTCTTATTAATGTGCTATTTTGAGCTTTATTATGGTTTGTCCAGTATGTCTTTTTTCTTAGAAATCAAACTGCTCCCTTTGTGTAAATATCTTTTTTATTAAATGTATTATGAAAATTCTACTGCTATTATATTCTATTTATATTACGTTATTAACTTTAAATTCCTTCTTAGAATATAGTTTAGTTAATACATTTCATTACCGGTTTCAGTTCTATAAATTCATTTTATTTATATTGATATTAATGTTATCTGCACTCATCCTAAAATCTTTGGTAAGAGTATTTATTTTTAGTGTTAAAAAATTTTCAGTCTTTGGTCTCTGGAATATTCCAAGCATAGATCCACGTACCAAGTTCAAGGAAAATAGAGCTTAAGTCTGGTTATACACATGAAGCATTTTTCTTATCAGAAAATTTACCGCAGCTGCCATTCCAATAGTAGTCCATTGAAATAAGCTAGAGCTTGCACGTTAGACGAAAAAAAAAAACGATCGGTTAATTTGCCGTCGACGGTAGTTCTACAGCCGTCTGGTGCCACTGGAACTGAGCAGAAATTTATCCGTCTTCTCGAACTAGAGGTTTATGCTACCCAGTGAACGTTTGCACACATAGTGGCTGTTTCTACCATCTGCATTTGACTTTTGTTGTGAATATGAATAGTTCCGTGAACACGAGCGTTATTGATAATGAATACAAGAGAGACCTGATTTATGGGATAAAACTGGAAATTTTTAAGGACAAAAACGCTACTCGTAAAGCTTGGCATGAAGTTTGCCTTGGATTTCGATCAATTTAAAGAAAAAGAGAGAAATGAATTTGGTAACTATATTTTCTCACATACATATACACCCAGTGGCAAAATACTTCTTAACGGTTTACAACGGAAGTTGGGTCACGTAAATATAGTCTGCAGAATAGTGCGCGCCAAACAATATTGCCGCATAAAGCAGCTTAGCCAACTATCTCAGTAGCCGAATGGTCAAAGCACGCGATCCAGACCCGAGATTGTGGGTTCGATGCTTGACATGGCAGTTTATCCAAAGTACGGATTTTTAATTTAAAAATGTTGTTTATTGTTTCCTTATGTTCTTGATTATTCTAGATCTTTTTTAATATGTAAATTAGTTATTTCTCGAATATTCTGTACGGGTTTAAAAGCTGATACCCACTAGTTGTAGGCAACTTTTCGATCCTGTAAAGTTGCGAGTTGCTACTTAGGTTCAATAAATTGTTCTGTTAAGTTAAACGGTGTGTTCATTCAAATCTTCGTGACAAATTTGGTGGAGGCGCCGGGTACCGATTTCGCCATTGTGGATAACTCTGACAGTGTTCGCAGAAGTCTCCGTTTAAGAGGATTACCTCCAGAATTTGGTCTTTACTATCCAGAAAAAAGAAAGAAGCAGATAATGCCTGAAGAAACGAAGCCTACCTTGGTAGCTCCTACCTACTCGCCCGTAAGGAACCTCTCAACCTTCCGTGGGGAGCCTGGAGACGACCCTCGGAAATGGCTTGCGGAATACGATCGGGTGGCCAAGTTCAACAATTGGGATGAAATGATGTGTCTCGCAAATGTATATTTTTTCCTAGACGGTACGGCCAAGCAATGGTACCTAAATAATGAAGATATCTTGGACTCCTGGAACCCATTCAAAAAGGGTTTAAATGAACTTTTGGGCGATCGCCACAGGTACACTAAAAAGGCCGAAGAGCAACTGAAATGTAGGGCTCAAAGGGCAGGAGAGAGTACGCAGTCCTACATTCAGAGTGTATTAGGGATTTGTCAAGAAGTCAATCCTTCAATGTCCGACGACGAGAAAGTGTCTCACTTAATGAAAGGCGTTGCCGAAGATATGTACCAAGTGCTCCTAATGAAAGAAGTGAAGACTACGGCTGATTTCATCAAGT
>JAGEOH010000377.1:0-50000 GCA_032207245.1 Pardosa pseudoannulata
TTATTTTACAGTCTTGTGTTTACATATGATAGCTAATAAATATACCAAATTTTCGAGAATTTGCCATTATTTATAATTTTGTCCATTTAATCGACATTCTATGATTTTTCGAGCTTTCGACATAAGTTTACTTTTTTAGCAACTACATCAGCTAAAATTATGATAGACATCTTTGTATTCTAAAACTTCTCTTTGCAGTACTGTGTTTATATGTGTTACTAAATAAACCAGTTATAACAAAGTTTATAACCAGTATAAAAAGTTTTCTATTTTCCTTTTCCCCCTTTTTTTAATTCATTTTTCCCCCATGGGTAACACTATGTTTAAAATGACAGTTAATTATTCATGAGGACATTCTGTATACAAATTTTCCTTCTGATGAAAATCTGGAAATGAGTTTTACCTCCTGAAATCGAAGCATGTTAAGTCTGGCTATTTTGACCTGTCATAGAATCATAAATGCTAAATACAGGTATATAAAAATTTGTCAGCTATTCAAGACTTGTTTCATCTGTTATAAAATTATTCCTGTTAATGGATTACAATGAAATATAAATAAATTAATATACAAGAAATTAAAACCGCTATTTCAATATTTGTAAGATTAAAAAAAAGATCTACTTAATACTTGATTCTAAACTCACATGTGTAAAAAAAAAAATAAATTTAAAAAAAATCTCTTTTTACGAAGGCACGGTTTATACCTTAGCATTTTAGAGGAAAATTAAGGTTTAACTATCTTTCCTTTTTAATATTAAACATATGGGTAAAACAAATTAATTTCAGATTTTTCTTTCAGAATTTGGGCATCAAATCAATAATACTTTCTTTTATGCATGTTTTTGTGTCTATTTAAATTCGATAAAACTGATTTTTAAACTGATTTAATAAGTAGTTTTATATTTGTAAATAAGGAGAAATGAACAGTTTTTTTTTTTTTTTAAGAGGGATAAAATAAATTACAATTCATGGATTGAATATATGATTTGTGATCAGTAATTATTACACGCGTTGTATTTAAGAAATAAAATTGGATAATGAAAATTTAATCATGAATTTAGATAATAAATTCAATACTAACTTAAGTGATTTCATTCGTAATATTTTATTTGTCAACTAAGCCCTTGCCATGTACATCACATATGATACACACATCTAATACTTGTATATTACGTGTGATACACGATGATATAATATATATATATATATATATATATATATATATAATATATATATATATATATATATATATATATATATATATATATATATATATATATATATAAGCTTGTATGTAAAATATAATTGGGTATCACATGCGATATACAAGCGTGCAAAGCATTAGGTGTATATATATCATATTGTACAAAACAATCTAAGGTTAAGAAAATCCTAATTTAAATAAAATATATCCAATTGATTTTATTTCCTTCTTAAATAGGGAAATAAAATGCCATGCTTATAATTTTCTCCTTAGCTTATAATTCAATAACACCATTTTAATAATTAAATTACCCTTGACATATGGTCTTACACCTTTTTATACAGGATATTACACAATTGATAAAATTTTAAGCAGAAAAGATATATGCCATTGAGAGCAAACCGATTATTCTAATAGTTGCATACGGTTATGAGCGCCACCTTTAGCCTATTAACATTGAGATAATTTCCGGTGCATTTTGATGAATATCTTATGTTATAAAATCCTTAAAGTTAAAAAAAAAAATTTCAGATTTTTGAAACTTTTGAATATTGTAATTTGTTCTTCATTGGCGACAAACTATAATTTTAAGCGTCATAGATCGTTATTTACATAAATAATAATAATAAATAAATTTCGTGGTAATGGATTTATTGCCTATCATATGTAAACGCAGTATTGTAGAATGAAGTTTTATAAAGCATATATATGTTTGTCCCAATTTCAGTTTCATTCCTAAACGAGGCTTTAAAATATCATAAAATTGTAATTCCAAATGAGAAAAGTATAAATAACAGCATACAATTGAAAATTTAGGGGATTATTGTTTAAGTACTACCTAATTCAAAATTTAATTGTGGTAACTGGAATTTCTTTTATTTCATTCATGGTTAGCGTAATGTAACTAACTACGAACCTTTAATCTTAGTTTAAATTTCACATCACAGAAATAATAAATGCGTAGTACCGTGCCTACACACTCACTTCTAAATTATTACTGTGTAAGAAGTACGATTGGTTTATAGTGCTACGGTCTCCTTTTTTGACTCAGTAACCTACTACTTAAAACCAATTCCTGACGGTTATGAACACCCATGCCAGTAGTGGGATTCGATCATGGATTCCATGATTTTCTTATTCGGTTATCGTCTGGAGTAAAAATAATAGAATCTTATGTTTAGTCATATTTTTTTAATCATAGTTTAGAAAGAATCATAGATACGGAATTTTTGTTTTAACTTAAGCGCAAGCGCGTGTATTTCTCTCTTTCTCTCTCTCTCTGTATGTATGTATGTATGTGTATATGTATATATATATATATATATACACACACACACACACACACATATATATATATATACATATATATGTATATATATATGTATGTATGTATATGTATAATATATATATATATACATATACATACATACAAGCATATAGTATAAAATATTATTTTCGCCTCCCCCCCCCATATCCGAGGTATATGGAAATCAAAGCTCTCTCTGTCTCTCTCTCTTTAATCATTTCTTTCTTGAAATTTCTTAGATTTCTGATTGCTTCACAAATCATAGCAATAATGGAAACAAACTTACATATGTTTCTCTTTGTTAAGATGGAGATACCTGCAAAAAACCTGGTTGAACTGTATGGTCAAGAAAGTGGAAAGTGAAGCGAGCCAAGATTTCCGTTTGTAGCACCTCTCGACTGCCGTAAAATGCGATTTCTGATCGTTTTGTTGGGGAAAATCTCCTTTTGCTCATCATGCCAGATTCCAGGAGTCGTTGGCGTGGCGCTGAGGCTCATTCTCATCTTCCTTTTCTTTCGACCCTTTGCTCCATTAACCTCTTCTCTCGGTCTCTGGGGGGTGATTTGGGCCCTCACCCGTAATTAGAAGGAGGCCTCTTCGCCTCGCTTAACTGTGAGAAAGCACTCTTCCTCCCATCCACCCTTCCTTTCTCCTCCCTTGCTCTCTCTCTCTCTCACTCTCTGACTGCTGCTGTTCCAGAAAATGTTACCGGGATCTAGGCCTCAAATTAAAGCGTCTAAAACTCTTTTCTAGTCGGTAGCATGGCCGGAAAAAAAAAGAAGAAAATGAATGAAGAAAGGAAAAAGAAAAAATAAGTCTGCAGCAGCACAAATCCTCTTTGGCTTCTGTCGACGATTTCGTCTCAGAGCCTCGATTCCCACGCACGTCTCAGGCCTTCTTCGCTTGTCCATCAAAAATTTATCCCTTGTCTTCATACGTGGCATAGAGTACTTGTAGAGCTTTTAATATTCATAGCCCGCTGTGAGGGCATTCGTCTCTTTAGGTTCTCTGTCATGCACTATTTATGCGATATAAGCCCGTTCTCCTTGCATCAGCTATACTTAAAATTAGCTGTTTGCTGTTAGAGCTTTATGAAATCTTAATCTTGCCGTTCTTGGGTAAAAGGAATTCGAAATATAAGATTATGATGAATTTTCATGGCACTGCCAGGTTTTACAAACTGTTTAAGATGACAAAAACAGTTTGAATGCTGTAGTATAGTTTATCAATTTCAAAAGATTTATCTATTTTTTTAATCATAGACTATTAAAGATTTTATTTCTTTTCACCTTTTACGTAGCCACAAACTTGTGCGATTTTTTCGTACAATGTTCAAATTTATAGATCTGTAGGAAATATTAAAAAAAAAAAAAAGACGATATACTTTCAGATTCTAGATTAATAGACTGTAATACACTGTCAGAATCAAAGAAAAATGTTGTAGAAAGAGGAAAAACTTTATAAAGAATACTAAACATACAAATATGCAATATATAATCAAAATTAGGAATTCTAAAAAATAAATTTCTTAAATCCACACCTTTTATTTATTCTGTCCCTTTCTATCAAAATGAATGAAAAAAAATCTATAAATATTTTGCTCATAATTGTAAAGTATTTCTAAAATCTCCTAATTCATCAATATATAATTCATTGAAAGTAGGAATTCTGAAAAATAAATTGCATAAATCCTTTTCTTTTGCTTTGTCTCTTTCTATCAAAATGGCTGAACGATGGACGATTGGTTAGGGTGCTGTCCTTCGGTACCAGAGTTCGTGGGTTCGAATCCCACAGTGGCATGGATGTTCGTAGCCGTTCGGAAGCGGCTTTAAGCTGTAGGTTCCGGTCTCATTAGCCCTCGTGTTGCAACAAGTAGACCGTAGCACTCCAAACCAAACCTTCTATTAAAATGAATGAAAAAATAAATAGTTTGCTCATAACTCTAAATTATTTCTAAAACATATTAATTCAGCAATATATAATGAATTAAAATTAGGAATTCTGAAAAAATAAATTGCATAAATCCCTTTATGTTTATTATTCCTTTAATAACTACTTCACTTCTGGTCATTGAATGCGTTGTTTCTTTCAACTGTCAGTTGCACTGATTTTCATTTATCATCAAGATCTGATTTCTTGGGGATTCTAAAATGACATTATCTCTTTGGGATAATTGACATCGGCCAAAAGGCAAGGCACTGCCTTTCGGCACTATAGGTCGCAGGTTCAAATCCCGCCTACTGGCATGAATGATTCTAGCCGTTCGGAATTGGCTTTAAATGTTACGTCCTGGTCTTTTTAGAGTTCACGTAGAAAAAGTAATAGACCAAAGCGCTCCAAAGCAAACCTGCGAATCGATTATTATCAGATGACTTGATCTTAAGTGTCTCTTAACATCCCGGAATTAAGAAAATTACGAAAAATTAAGAAAATATCAAAGCAAAACATGAATAAGGTATACAGATAATAGTCTTCAAGCTAGTGGTACTTTTCAAAACAAAGTGCAAAGGAATTCTTAATTGTTTACACCGCCAAGTAGTCTCACTTTTAATTTGATTCTTGTAACACACACGGCATTTCTTAGTAGGTTTTCTTTTATTCTGACTCATTAATTTGGCAATGACTTGTACCAAGTAAACAATATGCAATAGTGACTTGTGATTTTCACAAGTGATAAAAGTGTTGCCAAATTCAGTACACTAGAAATTTTAAACTAAATTAATTATCATATTTAACAATAACTTTAATCGCATGACGAGTGTAGCTCGTCATTGTGCGGTATGGAATGAAAAAATAATGACGAGCTAGACTCGTCATTTTACCGGAAGGGGTTAATATTTATAAATTAAGAATAATAATAGTTTCACTTTAATTTGCATAGAGTAATATTTTTGTAATTGTAAGGATCTGACAACAGTCAAGTCCGTTGTATGTATGGAACAATGCTACTATGAATATATTAGTGTTAAAATTAATACCGAATGTATAATTGACACCTTGTGATATCCAAAAGTCCTTGTTTATCTTTTTGTCCCAGATCCTAATGGACGGTAACAGCATATTAAGTTCAGAGTTGATATGCTGTTAACATAACTTGTTTATCGTGTTTAATTCTACTTCTTAAATGATCTAGAAGTGATTCTTAGCGCTTCAAAGATCAAGGCAAAGTGCTTATTCCCTTCATTTTTAAACATCATAAATAAAGGCATATGGGCCTGTCAGCACGCGTGTTTGTATATATAAGTGTACATATATACATATGTTACGTAAGTGTTTATAATTAACTTACACATATAATTTAAGTATTTAAGGAAAAATTTTAAATATTCGTGATGAGATAGCACGAAAATTTAATAGTTTTGAAATACCCTTTCTCGTGTTTATGCCTTGTTCATTGGTTATTTGTAAACATATGATTTAAGCATTTTAAATCTGCTTTCTAAATTGTAATCTGTGGAAAGATTTTGTGTTTTTCTCTTTTATTTTCCTTTATGCGCGTGGAGTTAAATTGCTGCTAATTTTGATCTAGGCCTGAAATTAATTAAATAAGGCGATTTTATGCAGTAGGGCACATCTCAACTTATCACAATTCTGGCTTTAGTTTCAAACGGAAGGACAGTTTGTTGTTTGCCTATTGGCCGTTATAAACATGAAAATGAATGGGAAGGGCATTATAGTAGTTCGTGAAGTTGCGATAAATTGCGCTATGCGTATTATAATGAAAATCGAATAATTAACCATAAAAATTTTAATCATAGATTAAGTAATTTCATTTGTAATGTTTTATTCAATTTGTATAAAAAAATAATAAAAATACGAATTAAATTTTAAAATATTTTTTTTTTTTTAAATTAAGAATTTTACCAACGTTGAAAGGAAATATAGTGAAAAATACAGAATATTGTATTTCATATTTCATTAAATTTATGTGTCTAAATGAACTTTTGCGGCTGCGTTTTGTGGCCCATAATTTAAAAAGCGCTGGTGTTGGGGAATGAAATCCAACGCCCTCTTATTTCCATTTTAAACCTAAATTTATTCTGTTTCGACAGTAGAGGGTTGTTCCAAAGCGAAATCTTTTTCATTACTGCCTGGCTGTCGCGGGGGCTGTAGAGAGAAGTGGCTTCTTCTGGCTTTCGTTTTGACGAGCGTGAAATTCGCTAAAAACTTTGTGGTCGAGGAGATTATCCCCAACTTCTTCCTTCCTTTTCCTTTGTTTTCCCCTTCTCTCGCTTTCTCTTGCTCCCCAAAATCCTTAATGGGTATTTAATTCTGTGTTTGTCGAGTTCACTCTGTACACCTGCGCTCTTCTTTAAGTCTAGAAGAATAATACTTAAAGTAGAGCTGCATATAACTTTTTCCTTCCTTTATTTTCTTTTACGCTTGTTATTGTACATTTATTTTTACTTCCTCTTTTTAAATGGAAGACAGTACCACGAATTAAACATTTCTCTGCGATGATTTATTCCACAGTGCTTGCTTGAGGGGTTTCTTGATATCCGCCCAGTACCAATCTAGTTCTAATTTAGATTCATATATATCAGTCGATAAAATGTTGTGGTTCATTGCGCAATTCATGAAATTTTATAATTGAAATAAATGTATCATATTAGTAAATAGTCGTTATTCTGCTCATTTAATAATTATTACTATAGTTTTTATGTACGGTTATAAATATGTTTTTGTTAATTTATTAACAGTCCCTTATATAATAATAGCCTAAGTTATCTGTCCGTGTCCTCGAATTTATGAAGCGGTTTTACCTGGAATGAATACAAGCATCCATATCGGATTCTAGATGAGTTAGGGTTAGTAAAATTCGAAGCAAGTCTATAAAACGTTCAAAATCCATCCCTTCCCCGTTTTTTGATCGTTTAATGCCATTATTTGGATCCCTATTTTTCCCGATTAAGATCAGACGATTAAATTTATCAATTTGTCACATATATAATTAAAAATAACACTTTTTTTTCTATCATTATGACGGCATTTCTTTAACTATCTCATTTAATCATTTCTTATTTTAAAATATATAAGTATCGTCTGCATTATTTTCACACGTTTCATCACTGAACTTAGATATTACGTAAATAATTTTCTTTTATATTTGGCTTAAATAATAGATTAGGTACATATGTGATCACTTTAAATTGAATCATCGATTATTTTTTGTTGCAATGAAAATTTTATCACCGGTATTAACAACAAATTCTGTTCATAAAAGTCTAGGAATCTATTTCACGGACTAATAAATATCTAGCGTTTAAGTTATATATCTTTGAAAATTAAGAAGTTTTTTATACATAACCAAACGGTTTGCAATCGATTTGTTAAATTTTGAACTTCATTCATATATACCGCCAAATAATCACTGTCAATATTAAAACCTCTCCTGTGCATCCTATCACGTAATATGACAGGATAAATTAAAGTTGGCAATTAACAGGCGGTCAGTAAAGATAAATTATTGAGAGTGTGCCAGATAATTCTCAGTCAAAAAACAAACCCAATTTTTTTTGTACCTGCCTCATAGAGTACTTTAGAATTCTAGAAAATTAAAAATTTTACTAATCCCGTCATATGATGGGCTATATGCTAGTAGTTAAACATATTACAGGCCAAATTGAAGTCAAACGTATATCCCTCGTATGTCACCCGTACGTAAACTTGCGGAGGTAAACAAGTTTCGGGTTTACTTTGGATCGCTGCGATATTCTATTGCAAGGCGAGGAACAATGAGGCCGGGACCTACTGCTTAAAGTCGATTCAGAACAGCTACAAACATCCATGTTACAGTGAGATTCGAACACACAAACTCAGGTTCGAATCCCATTGAGGCATGGATGTTCATAGCCGTTTTAAATTGCCTTTAAGCATTAAGTCCCGGTTTTATTGGCCCTCCCTCGTGTTGCAAAAGTAGACCGTAGCGCTCCAAAGCAAACTTGCTTATCTCCGTAAGTTTGCTGCCGGAGGGTGAGATCCGTGTTTGAGTTGAATCTTGCCCTACATATCATTAAAATATCTTGTTTAGCATGAATGTTGTTGGAAGAATAAATACAAACAATCAACGAAAAAATAAAGAGATAAATTGTCATTTATTTAAAATACGACGTTAAAAGATTTTTAAAAAATGGTTATGTTGTTTTTGATGCTTCCGAGAAATTTTAAAATAAATAAGTTTTTGATTTTAAATGTCTTATTGAATCTTTACATGTTATGTACATACTTTTATATGGAAACAAAAATATAATTTTTGCTTCATAAAATGTTTATGGATGTGGCCGGCTGTTGGTTTAGATTGTGTATTTTTAGCATTATATTCTCAGTTTTCAAATAAGCGATCTATCCAATTTTCTGCCTTGTTACTTTAATCCCTTGTTCTTAAATTTAAGAATTACTAAATTATAAGTAATATAACAGTGCCTGTAGATTAATGAGTGTACATTATATCTAAAAGAATCTATTGTGCTATCTGTGTAGGCATTCTGATGTATTTTTAACATTTTAATCTAAGTAAGTTTCCAAATGAGTGGCCGATCAGTGTTCCTGCCTTGTAAATTTAATCCTTTGTTTTCGAATTATCAAATTATTAATATAATATAAATAAAGCACATCCTGTAGATTGATGAGTGTTCGATCTCAAAGATTCTGTTCCGCTTCCATCTGTACAGACTATCGGGTGTATTTTCAACGTTATATTTTCTCCAGTAAGTTTCCATTTGAACGACCGTTTCTGCCTCGCAAATTTAATCCTTTGAAAAGTGGAAGCGTCGAAATGGATCGGCGTTAACGAAATTTCTTTTCACCTCTGCGCGTTTTTCTGTGTCTAAAACTTTTTCCCTCTCGATTTCCCTCATCCGAGATCCATCAATTCCTGCCCCCAGAGGATGGAGAGAAGAAGAGGGGCATCGAGTCTTCACGGCCGCCCCCACATGCACACCTCGTCGAACTTTTTCTATGAAAAAAAAAGGGGGGGTAGCGAAAACTTTCGGCGATCCTTTTGACCGGAAAGTGAAAACCTCGCACAATATTGGAGGCCACAAATCACGTGATCGCTGCTTCCGGCGTGCTATATTTCACGGCCCGCCGAAAATGGAGCTTCGGCGGAACTGCCTGTCATGTCCCCGGTCAGCACCAGTGTCGTGGCTAGGTGACGCGTCCCTCGTTTGTCATCCATCTGCTGCCCCAAGGCGATGCCACTTATAGATTTTTTTTTCTCTCTCCCTTCCCGCAAAGATACAAGAAAACAGTTTTATCGTGAGGGGTATGGGGTGGGGAATGTTGGAACTCGGGCTGGCGACGGAGGCTTTAACGCCAAATGGCTTCCTTACCGATTGGACGTGGTCATTGCTTATATATTTCTGTCGTTAATTTTCCTCCATGATCAAAAGTGTTCCTAAGTTTCCTTGTTCCTTCAGCGAAATAGCTGGAATAGATCCTACGCGGAGGTGGCATCTGCAGTTTCTGCGATGCTAGATAAGTAGCAAACGAGGCTATCAGAGATTCTGCTGGCGCTTTAGACTTCTTCCCTTCCTCCATCTCCCACTGCCTCTGAAAGTTACGTTTTAAATGTTACCAGCTAAAGCAGAGGACGTTAAGCATGTGTGCCCTGGTCTGTATTTAGATCAAACGATCAGTGATTTTCAAACTGTGCTGCGACACGTTAATGCAGGGACTTTTGGTAAATAATTAAACGATCATGGTATTGTATTGCTAGTGTAAAGCTTTACAATTATCACATGCCATATTCGTTATTCACTCCATTCCCTTTCTCAGAGTTTCAAGCTTGTTAGTTCTTTGTAAACTTCTTTGTCCCTACCAACAAAAGCCGTGGCTTTTTTTCAATCTGAGTTTCGGTCTCATTTCGACAAGTAGGAGTTCTCATTAAAAATCTTCGTTTGGGATACTTTTATCTGTGAGAACCCAGTACTTTTCTAGAGTGCTTTACTTTGAGAAACTATGGCATGTCGCTGTTATAAAGAGGTGAAGTAAGATTGTGGATTTTAACTTTTGTGACTAGGTTATAAAAATTCAGAAAATAGCAGTACCGGGGGGGGGGAGAATACTCTGCAGTGAAAGTCTCAAAATACACCTCCGAACTTTCCTGGGTTAATTTCATAATGAGATCACCTCCTTCTCTGTCTTTCCCTCTTCTTTCTTTTATTTGATAGATGGCCGATTGAACAGATCACTGCTTTTCAGTTACCGAATTTGTGGGTACAAATCCTACTATGGTATATCTACTATCCTACTATGGTCCCAGTCTTATCAGCCCTCTCGTAAATAAATAAGTCGACCTTAGCGCTTCAACTAACATTCCTCTACTCTCTTTTTCTCTCTTTTTAAAAGGAGTTATTAAACAAGGTTCTGTAACATCAAAATATTTTCAGCATACCTCCACTCCATATTGGTTTTGTAACTTTGAAGTGGTATTTGTAATTACAAAATGGTTTCTTGAAAATCTTCTCGAATTTACATTTCGTGCATTTCTACATTTGTTAATATTTTTTTAGGTTCAAAATCATGAATATATTTTTCACAGTTACGCAAAAAACAAAACCTTGTCTGAAAAGTGTAGACAGACCCAGAATTTAAGTATAAAATCAGCTTTCCAGTTTAATCCATCTTTTGTACTTTTATATTTTGTTTCACTTATTAAACTCTCATATTATTTGATCTGTAAATATATTTTCTTTTCCTACATCAATACTCTTTTAGGCACCCACATTGGTTTTTCGTATACAGTACTAATCTCTGCACTGTATCTGCTATTCTCCGTTTACCTTGATCTCCCGATAGCTCTTTGCTTCCTTTATTGAACCCACAACTCCGGTAATTGGGCGCATCTATAGAAGTGATATTTTTTTTTTCTTTCGAGGGCCCTTTTCTTTCGCAAGAATCGCTTCCTTTTACAGTTTTAATCCGCGGACGTTTAAGCTCGATCCGATTGCTCCACAGGCTGAGGAGGAGGGAAAAAATGAAACAAAAAGACTTCGGATGTAGAAAGGGTAAGGGGCTCTGCTCTTCGTTTTCCGTAGCATAAATGCGCGAATTCATCTTCGGTGAAATTGCAGTATTAAGTCCTCTCTCTCCAGAACACCGAGAGACTTTCTTTTTGGTGCTGAATATTTTTAAGGGCAAGAGAAGGGAGGAGAGGGGGAAAAGGTTTCCTGGCTGTTTTCTGTCTTTCTCTCTTTTTATTTCTTTTCTGCAAGAGAGAGAGGGGGAAAAGAAAAAGGAAATATCCCCTGTAAGGAATATAAATGGGAAGAAATATATTGTTTGGAAATCCTTGGAAAGAAAGCGTGCAGATAAACAACATCTTTGGTAAAATAGGGAGAGAATGGGGAAGAGAAAATCATAAAATTCGATCCAATAATACAGACACTGAAGAAATAAAAACAAACGAGGTCGTTTTCCGTTCGAATTCTAGATCTCTGAAAGAGACACCTTTCTGATGTTTCGATGAGAGAGGGCGGTAGATTTTTTTTTTTTTTTCTTAAATTGAACTCATCGGCTGAGGGATTTTTTTTTCCCACAGTCATATCCTTGACTGGGTTTGAAAATGTTGTGCATGTTTTTCGTCCGTTTGTAAAGTTCCCCGTTATGTTATTCACTCTTGGAAAAAAAATCGCGAGAAGGAAAGAAAAGCAAAATCAGAAACGGGAGCCACAGACCGACAAATGGATTTTATATTGGACAAGATATAACTCTAAAATGATTCCCAAGATACGACGCTGACCACATTATTGTCTGCTCTGAAATGTAAAGAACTATGTTTATCGGTGAACTGACTTCAAGCATTATCTTTACTTTTTTGAACGAACAGTGTGGGTCCATGGTAGTCTTGTGGTCAGCGTCCCAGGCCAAAATCCTGGGGTGCCGGGTTCAAGCCTGGTAGGTGCTTTGAACATCTAATTGTATATCCCGAGAACGTGCAGGTTAAGCCTATAGGTCTGAATATCCTATCGCTGCGAAGTTGGCAGGTGGGGAGAGTTACAAAATCAAAAGCAAAACCCCTTTTCATGGGGATTGTCAAAATTGAAGAGATTCTCCAGCATGGAATCGCGAATGATTTGGACCCGTCGGTTTAAGTGAGCTATTTTATGGTGTAGAACGTAGGATGTCATTTAAACGCAGCATAAAAATATCATTTACACTATCATAATTTATTTTTTTTTTACTTTGGATATTTTAATCTGTTTATATTTAATGAAAAGTAATTTAATACTACTGTAACACATGTGTGTAAGTATATATATATATATATATATATATATATATATATATATATATATATATATATACATACATATACATACACATATATATGTATGTATATGTATGTATATATATGTATATATATATGTGTGTGTATGTTATATATGTGTGTGTGTATATATATATATGTATGTATATATATATGTATATATATATATATATATATATATATGTATATATATATATATAATATATTATAATTCTAAATTTTGTTTAAAAAATAATAATAATAAAATAAAGTGTTAGGAAATAGATTTTTGGCATTTCAGTAAACACCTTAATATTTTTACCATGACTTTGGAGCACTGTATTTACATAAATATTCATATTTTTACTCGGATATAACTACATATAGGATAGTAAATAAATCCGTTGATACAAAATTTTTCGTTTTCATATAAATGACGCTAGTGAAGACGGGATCTAATTTCCAAAATTGTTTGAATATCATATTTGTTCTACTCCATAATAAGTTAGATTTAAAGATATTCATCAATGCGTATTTTATAGAAAAGATTATAGCATTAACATGCTAGTAAAACAAAGTTTCGTAACTATGATATAATAACCTAAGCTATGTTTTATACTTTGCCTAAGTGAATAATTTCCAAATCCAATTTTTATCGTCCACCGCTTTTGAAAATTCCTCACACCCCTTCAAGTCATCTCAGATATTGGATGTTTCAGATTTAACTCTTCGTCCTTTTGGCTGCCATGCAAGCTCCTCTTCCAGATCGCCCTTTGCGTTCTTTTCTTACCCCTCCTTCTTCGCTTGCCATCTTTCCGATTATGCAGATTCTTTTTTTCCCTCCATTCAGGGCAGTCTTCTCTATATTGCTAGATAATGGAAGGCCCTGTGCTTCGTGGCACGTCTTTTAGCATTTAAAAGGAAGGGGAGACTAGAAAATTTTCTCGGGCATCAGTATAATATTCGAGCCCGATGAGAATTTCATTCAAATTGGGCCTGAATTTTTCTTCGGCGACGTTGTTGCGTCTCTTTTGTGTGCGCCCCCCTCCCATTTCTTTTTTTCCCCACACGTTATTATCACTCTAAGATCGTTTCCTATCGATGGACTACTCATCTTTAGCTCATGCTTGTGTGATGCGTTTTTATAGACTTTTTCAGTTTATAGGAGGCAAAGATTGATTTTAGTGGTCTGTTTCGTCATTTGGCATTCCAGTGTTTAGAACATGATTTTTAACTTTTGAGATTACGAGTCCTGCATTCAGTAACCCTACGCTTTATTGCGGGCCGCAGTTTCCTAAATGACCAATTTTTGTAAAATCCTGCTTTTAGAGCAGAGGTACAAGTATAAAATAATATGCCTTCTTTAACTGAATCAAAGGCTTTGCCGTTTTGATAGCTTAAAACCACTGCGTTATTAAATTAAATATGAAGTTTCATGATTTTATGTACATTTTATATGTAAGAATGAAAGTGATAAAATAGGAAACCAAAATGAAAAATATTTTTTTATAGATTAACTAAACTATTAATTCTTGAAATACTAATTATTTACAAATAGAGGGAAGTTGAAAGTAAATTAAAAGTTACTGCACCTTAACACTAGATTGCCCGAGATTTCTTGTATACCTATATTGCCCCAAAACAGTCAAAACGACTGCATTGTGAAAAAATAACAAATATGTAAAGAAATTTGTTTAAAATTAATTTTTAAAATTATATAATAAAGGAGGGCGGAAGTAACTACAATTATTCATAAACCCATTTATATGTTATAGAAAAAGTCACCAAATTCTAAGAAATTGTGTCATTATATTTCATAATTGTTTTTCTAATTGAAATTAAAAAACAGTCAAAATGATTGCCTTGGGCAATCTAGTGTTAAACAGTTAAATTTTAAAGGCGATCGCTCAACAGCTTCAGTTTATTTGAATTCGCATTGACAAATGGCTAGAAAAAACTCAAAAACAAACTTAAAATTAAAAATGTAATCAAAATAAAATTATGATTTAGCGGGAGTTTTGTGGATGGCCAGCAGTATTTACCTATGAATAGATGTTCACCTCAAGTTTTGTTGAGGCTATTATCAGAAGATAAAACAAGAAAGAGCTTGCAAGTTGAGTTTGGTACCGATTTTTAATCAATTTTTTTAGGAAAATATTTAATTGCTTTCGTGGGCTGCTGATTAGATACCCAAGGTTTAAGAAATTAACTATTTTATTACCACTTTAACTATTTAATATGTTCCTTAAGAGTTGAATTTTTTGTATGTTTATTTTTCCATAATTTGAGAAGCAAGACATTCAGGATAATGGGAGTCGTTGAATTGCCTTTGCTAATTACCACACTTTTGTAAAAGTGTACGTTTACGGAAGTCTTAAACTTTATTCCTTTTGGCAATCTAATTTTATTAAAATATAAAAAGTTTCATGAAAAGTTATAAGATATTTATTGTTAGAAATAAGTTAATTTGTTGGTACTTCTATGTATTCGCGTACGGTACAAAACTGGATACGTCCATCTTCCCTTGTGTAAATAAATATTCTGATTTACCGGTTACCAATAGTGTAACAGGCCCTTTTTTTCTTCCTATGTATGGTCGATGGGTGTCATTTCAAAATATGGGAAAGCTGCCTTTCTATGCACACTTAGGGAGGAGAGAAAATTTCCTGGCACATGCATATATTCATAGAGGAGAAGGACAGAACCCCTAAGAGAGCCGATGAGATTTTTATTCAAATTTCGTCAAATGTAAACTGACAAAGGCGTCCTGCATTCACTTCCAAGCTCCCCTCCTCCTACTATTTGCCTTGTTGCTTCCGCCTAGCGTTGCAATTGCCGCCCATCGAAATACGTAAAGGTCTGAGTATTGTTTGCTGTTATGCCTTTTTCTGTCCACTTTCACTATAAGATATGTTGGTACACGTGATCTTGTATTTTACAGTGTATATTTTAACGGGTTCATACAAACGAATATTAATATCTACTTGGGAGAAAGGTTTGTTGAGCAGTATGTAAGTTTTAGCATACTCAGTAATTCGTATGATATTGATAATCGGGTTTCTCTTGGTATATAAAATGAGTAAAATGTATTAAGTCGCAGAAAAATTTTCTAGTTGTTTCAAACAATAGTCGCTAACAAAGCTTTCGCCTAGCGTTGCAATTGCCGCCCATCGAAATACGTAAGAGTCTGAGTATTGCTTGCTGTTATGCCTTTTTCTGTCCACTTTCACTATAAGATATATTGGTACACGTGATCTTGTATTTTACAGTGAATATTTTAACGAGTTCATACAAACGAATATTAGTATCTACTTGGGGCAAAGGTTTGTTGAGCAGAATGTAAGTTTTAGCGTACTCAGTAATTTTGGATGATATTGATAATCGGGTTTCTCTTGGTGTATAAATGAATAAAATGAGTCTTAAAAAAAAATTTCTGTTTGTTTCAGACAATAGTCGCCAACAAAGGATGGCATTTTCCTAACAGTCGAAGTACATTTATTGCGTTATCCGTGATTAATTAAACTTTGAGGCCGATTTAAGTTTTGAGAATGTTAATCAAGGTCAAACTGATTTTATTAATACTTTAATTTTATATTTTTGAATTTTCAGTCATCTTCTAGTGTCGTTTTAAGATCTAATCTTAAAACGACAAGTTAATCTTAACTACTTGTGTTCTGATAAATTTAAATGTTATCCAGCTGCTCATATTGAATACACATTAATGAAAACATGCGTTAAACACTCATCGAAAGAGTACTCGATTAATTTAATATATTTTGAGTGAGACAACTGAAGCAGTCACGAGAAGGAAAATTCTTTTACTTTGAATTCTGCGGATTTATATCTGCCGAAATACGGAAAGTTTACATCTTGCTTTTTGGACTTGACAGTCGCGGGCGGACATTGCCAGCTAGCGAAGTGTGTGTGCACGCGGGGTATCTTTCACGCTTGTCTGAACGGCTCGTCCCCCGCAACCTGAAAATGAATTGGGGGAAGAGAAACCAGCGTCCGAAAACCACCCGGCGGCATCCCCACGGTTGTCAGCTGCGGCTTATCTCGCGACAGAAGCAAAGAGCCATGTGTCACCGATCCTGTCAACAACTGTCACTGCGCCCTGAGAACATGACAGGCCGGGGCGCATTTCGGTGCCGGGTACATTTATTTTTAGAATGTTCAATGTTGGGGCGACTCTTGGCGAAGGGCGTTGTTTGTTTTGCGTGTCGGTCGTCGGTTTGAAGACCGTGTAAAGGATTGCTGTGGGTCTGTAATCGTTACCTGCTAGGTGAGGGATCATGTCTGCCACGATATCGCCTTTGACAGATTCTTGTTTCTTATGTCTTGAGAAATACTTATATCGTATTTTGAGACTTTTTAACCCTTAGGTTTTTATAAATGTTGTTTAATATTGTGGTAATTTTAGTGAAGGAATTTTGTCGTATCAAACTGTGAACCAAATACTTGGTGCTTATTAATTATTAATACTAAAATGTTTTGCGTGTACTTTTATATTCTTCATGGACAAGCTGTATAAAGATGCTTATATGGTTGAGTTCATGTGAGTGCTATAAAATAATTACCTTATTAAATATATGAGGATTTCTCATTCGAGTTACTAAATTACTCGTTTTTGTACATAAACAAAGCGAAAATTACTGAATTTAAAAAAAAAAAAAAGCTGATCGTTTTGAGAATATTTTTTAAATTTTATAACAGGCTTTTGAGGGTTCGTTAATTTGTATATCTTTTCTGTTTCATCAAGCATTTACACTACCATTATTTTCAGCATTTGTTTTGAAATTCGGCCCTCAAATTTTCTCATATTCATTCCAAGCTGTATGGGGCTTACTTTATTTTTTTAAATCTGTTAGAGACAATATTGATGCTTTTTCGTTAAAGTAATAAATATATGAGTTTTACTTATTGGTTAGAAAATACTTCCTTTGCTTGTCTTTTAGCTCTGAATTTGGAAAAATGAATAAACATTTGAGTGACATGATTATTGTGTTAAAATTTAATACTCGCTGCCAGCCAACCTGATTTCCTAATCACCAGGCATTTGAGGTGTTTTCTGGTCAGAAATTGTTCCGCTAAAGCGACTCATTTATCATGTTTATCTGTACGAGAGTATGGGAGAAAGACGGCGTAAAATTTGTAGATATTGGAAAGTAATATCTCTCGGTACATGAAGAACGGAGGAATCTGAAAATCGAGATGTGCATCTGCTGGCAGTACAGAGAGAATGGGCGATTCGAGCGTCTCTTACTTACCCCCATCCGCGGTTTTGAAAAAGTGTGCTGCTCGCAGAAAATCGTTTCGAGAAAATTGGATTTCCTTACATCGAGAGAGGGAAGAGGGAAGAAATTGGCCGCTTCATTTCCTCTCCAGCACTTTCAACGTGCAGAGGATGGAAGCACAATTTCTCTTCACGGGGAAAAGAAAAAACATTCCATCACCAGATAAAAAGAGAAATATTATCATAGTTAACTACCCCAGATATTGGCTATATGTTCCGCGGGATGGCATCACAAAACTCGGGGATAAAAACAAAAAGTGAAATGAGAAACTTCACGATTCTTCTGCGGGCAATTCTGAGTCGTTTTCGTTCTGCTGTTGGAAAACATTTTAATCTTCTTTATACTGCACTCTTTGGAATGAATTTCTTACTTCCCCTACCCCCTTGAAACCCCGAAGAGTGTTCTCTCTTATTTTTTTTTTCTTCCTCTTCCATCCCCTCGATACATTCCCGCCCGCCCCTTTCCAGTGGCAACAAACCGTTCACTGTATAATTTATGTGCCAGCCTTGGCTTCATACCAAGAAATACTGCTGTAAAAGAAGAAGAAAAGAAAGAGAGAGGAAGCGATAGATGGAATCCGAGGATAAGGAATACAGACAGAGAAAAATATTAGCGCAGAAATAGCCTCCTTCTCCCTCCCACCCGGGAGAATATACCAGAGAAAATACGATCGCTCCGAATGTTCGAACCGTGAACACATAATCACGGCAGAGTAACCTTCTAAAACCTATTCCGAAACGGGATGGGAAAAATCATGTGTACATAGAAACGCCGGTCTCCCTTTTGTGCGGCAGCCATTCCAATAAGCTGTCGTGAGATAGAATGGGGGGATATATGGGATCTCGCCCCACCCCCCCGGACGGAATCCTTCGAAAAAGGGGGATCATTTTTGATTCGGCGTCGCTAGTCTTCCTTCTCTTGTGCTTTGTTCTTCTCGCTCTTCGCATAAAGCACGGCATCCACAGATATTTATTGTACTGCTGACTGCCCCCTTATCTCTCCCTCGGTGAGCACAAGTCGAAAGGACCCTTTTTCCATCATTATTATTTCTCGGAGAGATTGTTACGAAAACTAACCAGGAATCGACAAAAGATTTTGGGGACTCGAGATCGATAAGTAGAGATGATGTACCATCCAAACGATTAGTCCATGTCACCGGATTTTGACAACTTCTGCTTTGGCCTTTTAGACGACTCGTCTTTGGGCTTTTAACAAGTAAATTTCACAAATGCTCCGTTTTAAAATTCAAAATTGTCTGGAAGAGGAAAGAAAAATTTGGAATTAAAAAATTTTAATATTTTAAAATTAATGTTAAATATAAAGATTATTTATTGATCTGTCGTATTTATTGATTTTTCTCTAATATTGAAAATATTTTGAAAAATGTTCTTTGTAAAATATCCGTAAAATATTTGTAGAATTTTATCGCTTATCATAAATTTATCTACTGTAAAAGGGAAGTTAAACCTGAAATATTTTCATAAATATTCTTTTAACAGTAAACAATCGTGTTAAATTCAATATTACTAAAATGTGGAATAGATACAAGGAATGAAAATTAATAACACTTTTGAGCTACTAGGTAAATTTGACGTACCACGAAACACTCGCCTTCACAAGGTTTTGACACATGAATCACGTGCTTTGGCATTTGTAGAAGATACGTTTTTGTGCTTTTTCGGAGTAAATTTCAGGAATGCTTCGCTTTAAAAAATAATTTTTTCTGGGAAAAAAGTGTAGAAATTTTAATATTTTTCTGTTAATTATAGATCAAAAGATGCGACTACTTCGATGTATTTATTTAAATTTTCTTTAATGTTGAAAATATCGTGAAAAAAGTTTCTTAGAAAACATCCGAACATTGTATGTATGTATATATGTATGTATATATGTATGTATATATGTATATATATATATGTATGTGTGTGTATATATATGTGTGTGTATATATATATATGTATGTGTGTATATATGTGTGTGTGTGTATATGTATATGTATATATATATGTATGTGTGTGTATATGTATATATATATATGTGTGTGTATATATGTATATATATGTGTGTGTATATATATATATATATATATATGTGTGTGTGTGTATATATATGTATATGTATATATATGTGTGTATATATATGTGTGTGTATATATAATATATGTGTGTGTATATATATATGTATATATATATGTGTGTGTGTGTATATATAGGTATATGTATATATATGTGTGTATATATATGTGTGTGTATATATAATATATATGTGTGTGTATATACTTATGTGTGAGTGGGCTAATGTTTTAAAACACTGACAAAATTAACCTCTTGATTATATAATATCTCTAATTCAATACTTATCCAAAACTTTTGTGTAATTTCATTTCATAGAATGAGACTAACTATATTATTTAAATAGAGTTAGCTTGCATATGCCGCACATTTCCCCCCAAAATGTAATTATTACAAAATAGTTTTAGAATCATGAGTTTATTTTTTATTTTATTTATTTTTGCTTAGATAATACAAATTAAAAATGAAAAAAATTACAGGTTTTAGTTTATATACATAGAAGAAATTAAATGACCTTATTGTTTTTTATTTATGAATGCGAATATAATCTCGTATACTGAGGACTTGTGTAATAGACAGAATTGATTCTTATTTTCGTTCTTCAGATAGGTTCTAACTGATACTCTTTTCGTATTTTATTGAAAATTAAGATTATATATTTTTTTCTTTTAGTATTGCAATGTTTTTACTGTACTTTTTGCTTAGCATTTCGTGTGTTCGTGAATTTTCTATGCAGGAACTGCTAATCGTCATTTAGAAGAACATTCTTTATTAAAAATTGAGATTTCTTTAAAAATATTACAACCCTTTAAAAAAATCATCTTATTACTAAATAATTAAAAGAAAATCAAAATTGGTTCCTTCTCTGTTTGCATTTTAGCGAATTCACGCTGCATCCACTGCGAATCGCCATTTACAGGAACATTCACGCACTCGAGATCCGTGGTGGTTAATTTAACTCTTCATTGATTTCTTCTCGATTGCGTGGTCATAAAGGTCGGGAGAGGTTTTATATACAATGAGGTCGCGTTTTGTTGACAGTGGATCCGAATCCGATAGGTGGCGTGTGTGGCTTGGCTGAGACAGGGAGGAAAAGCAGATTTCTCTAGAGGAGAGAAGAAAAAGTCGAACACATAGACAACACTCTCACAAAAAAGGGGGGAAAATGAATGGAAAAAAGAATCGTAAGAGAAAAGAAATGTGTCGTCCCTCCCTTCTTTCCGAACGGGGGAGAATTTCTCAGGAGGGGAATGGAACCTGCCAAAAAAGTAATACTGTCACAAAGTCATTTTCCAGTAAATCGCCTGAGGGGCATTAAATTGTCCACGTTGCGAGGATGATGGTATTCCTGGGCATTCTCTTCTTCGGTTACCACGACTTTCCCTTTTATATATTTTTATTATTTCTTCTCTGTCGTCTTTGAGCGGTGAAGGAGGTGCGAAGCAGCAAATAAGGAATTGTAGTATCCTTTCAATAAAAGGCTGTCTCTTGCTGAGATTGGCTAGCTTCCACTTTATTTCAAAAAACCGGTCGCGTAAAGTTTAAATTGGGATGCTCTCTTTATGAGGGGGATGGGGAAACGAGCAATCCTTGAGCGTGTCTGCTTGTTGGGATGATGTGATGGAGGAACTCGGCCTTGGCTGGGACATCGATTCCTCATGTCATTTGCGATTTGGTCTTGCCTTTTCGTGACTGATTTCGCTCTTTCCCCTGAAAAGAAATTTGGGATGTCTTATATTTAACAAGAAATTATGCTAATAATTTCGTGAAAGATAATTTCTTGTTGTCATTTGAACACATTGATGCTAATTTGGATCGGCATTTAATTTAGGGCTTGTGTTATTCAGCTAGTCTGTTAAGGCGTCTGAGAAGATACAAGGGAAGTTAGAGGTTTTCTACAATTAACAGGCAATTATGCTGTATGGTAAAAAAGTGTCTTCGTCATTTATTTATTGCTAACTGCAAATTATTGGAACACCGAAGCGTTCTAAAAATCTGATTCGTTTTAATATATCATACAATTAATTTAGAGCTCCCGTTGTTCAGAAAGTTCATTTAAGAGTCTGGGTTTGTGTTTATTGTCTGAGCGGTGCTCAAACGTTCTTGGCGCTACACCCCTGTCGAGCTAGGGAAAAAAATTCAGGACACATCAGTTTGAATACGAAGGAAAAGAACAAAGAGAAGTCCAAATTAAATGCGATATTTGAAACTGTTTAAATTAATTTTTCATTCTTGATTATTGCTGTCGCGACCCCTCTGACATGCGCTAGCAATCGTCCAGGCTGGGACCCAGTTGAGAACTACGACGTCGATTTCATAACTATTATCTTGGAATGGAAAGTTAATGATATTTTCATCAAAATGAATCAATTGAATCTACTACGTACTACTAACTTGATTTATTCTTTGCTTTTCTATGAATCCATGGATAATTGACGTTTTCAAAGTTTGAGGGTAAACGCAAACGAGGAAGACCACCAATAAGGTGGATGGAGTGTGTTGAGAGCGATTTGAGAGTACTGGGCATTAATAAATGGAGAAACATCGCGTCCAATTGTGCTGAATGGAGATAGCTGGCAGAGAAAGCCTTGGCCTCCAGTAGGCTGTAGTGCTGCTGAAGAAGAAGAACACAGATTGAAATTAGAGCTTATTTACAATTGACAGGAAATTATGCTGAATAATTTAAAGAAAGAAAATTGGATACTGTTAATGAATCTTTGCTAGCTTGTGATTCTACCTTCTAATAACACGAGGTGTGCGGCAAATCTGGCCCGGCTTAATATATTGTGGCATTTAATTTAGGGTTATCATCGTTCAACAACTCTGTTGGAACTCTTGGTTTCGTTTATTCCCTATTACATCGCACCCATTGCTGTAACCTTGGAAAAGCAGGATAACGTGATAGTTTCGTCTAAATGAATCGTTTCGATGGTCTACGCACTATTTGATTCGGTCTTTGTTTTTCCGAGGTAGATTTTGTTTTATTATCGAAATGTGAATACTGATTAAAGTTAGAGGTTTATTACGATTTAGAAGAAATTCTGAATAATTTAACGAAAAATTGGTTGCTTTCATTCATTGCTTGCTAATTTATGAATCTACTTTTTTTATAAAATGAGGCTCATATATTTGTGATATTTAATTTGAGACTTCTGTCGTTCAGCCAGTCTGTAGGAGCGTCTGGTTTTGGTTTATCCCCAATTGCATTGTACCCATTACTGTCACCTTGGAAAGAGAAGATAATGTGATAGTTTCGTCGAAATGAATCGTTTGAATCGACATCGATTGGGGCCGCTTGCGTGAAAGGCAGCAGTTTCCCCCGGCTGTAATTGAATGGTGCGCTATTAGAAGGCCTTCCACCCCCACCCCTCGAATTCCCCGGCATAAATATTAATTCGGAGTTTCTCTCTTTTCTTCGCTCCCTGCTTCGTGCTTTTTCGCAGTAAGTTTGCCAGAGCACGCGATCGAGGTGTGGAAAGCGACGGGTCGATGGGGAATGTGGCCACCCCTGCACACACACACTCACGCACCTTCCATCCTCTTGCTGTTTGCGAAAGAACACAGCACACTTGACCTCACCTGGCATAAAAATGCGGCATGGTCGTTTCAATTTCTCGGATTATGAAATCGGTTACTGATATCGTGTGAAGAGCGAGGAATCTTCCACAGGTACTGGAAAATATTTTCATCTTAGACGAAAGTCTGTTTATCACTTCTATTGCAACGGTAGGAGAAAAAGGTGCGTGCTTGAGTTTTGCATAATCGTTCAGCGGAACAAAGTCTTTAAAGTTTTTATTTCCCTGTTACTAGATGCTTTCGTGTTTTTTAGAAGTTTCTACTTAGACACGGGTATATATGTTTTTTCTTCTGAATATAGATTAAGGGGATGGTGAATGTTATAAAGTGTTTTTGTAATTATTTACTTAGTCATAAAGTTTTGTATATATATATATATATATATATATATATATATATATATATATATATATATATATATATATAAAGAGTGAATAGTGTCTCTAAATAAATGGTATTAATTTTTTTAAATCAAACAATTAGAAAAAAATTATTTAAATTGTTTTTCTCCTTGAAAGAGACATTGCCTTCAGAGTTTTAAATTCTTCATAATACAGACTTTTTTCGAGTCATCAGAAAACTCTTAAGTTATATTCCTTTCATATTGCATTTTGCTTAAAGTTTTATTTAATGATGCTTTGTGTTTAAAAAAATTTAGTTTTGTCGTTTCAAATAGTATAATTTTTAAGAATTATAGATTTAAAAACTATATTTTTATATTAAATTGGAGTAATATATTTGTTTATTCTGTAAACTAAGACTTGAAAGGTATCTGAGATTTTATTTTTTTTTTTTTTAATTAAAGACATAAGAGATGGGAAAATATTCTAAACACTACCCTTTATCATGCTATAAAATATATTACTTGTATTCACATAACTAAGGCTTGCGTAATAAAAAATATAAATAGCTGCTATTTAATATATTTAAAATATAAGTTTCTAATTTAAAAATTTCAAAAATTATTTTGCAGGTAAATAGAGTCCGTTTTTATTTTTTTTTTTTTTTTACTTTATTTGTCTTGTATATATTGTTTAAAAAAAAAACATTACTTCCTTTTACAAAACTAAACCCTTACTGAAACTTAAAAATGAATACACATTTATTTTAACTTACGATAGGAATATTTGGCCTAAAATGTGTATGGTTTATAATAATTTAAGGCAATTAAGCTGGCAGAATCCATGACAGTGCACAAGGAAGCATTTTTATTCCAAACATCGCTGTCGATTTTTTAACTCTTATTCCTCAAACCTTTCTAAGGGAAAATTGGTGGGAAGATTCAGATAGATACTGCTAGTAATTTATGAAATGCTTTGTGTACGTGCACACTCAAATTTTATCTTCTGAAAAATCCAAACATGAGATACTTCATACCATGAAATTAACACATAATTATAATTGATTAATTAGATTTCAGATACCAGATCATTTACCTCCCTTAATTTTAGTGTCTTTGAAAGAATAGTATTGATTGTTGGTCTGAAGATCTTAGTATTTTTAGAAATATAAAGCTTAGCCATATTGTAAGTCCTCAATAGAAAATATTTTACTAAACTTGCAAATTTTGTTCGTTTGTGCTAAGGGTGTACAGTTATGAACTATTGCAAAAATATTTTATTTATCTTTAAATTTTTATTTATTTATTTTTATTTTTAACCTTCAAAATGTAGGAAATAAATCTCTTGTAAAATTTTTAAAAAGAACGTATACTAATTTCCAGTGAAAATATTTTATAATATTTTCATACAAAAACTTCTTTGGATACCTCATTTATACAATTCTGAATTTTAGTAGTCTGAAATTTAGTATTTTTCTACTTTATGTAAATTGTGTGTTTGGATTTACAAGTGGGATATTAAGATAATTCTTTAGAGGGCACAGGTCCATTAAAAATTCTTTTTTAATTCCTAGATATTAGTGTAATCAATTTAATTGCTTTGTGCTTTAGAATCGTAATTCAGGAATATTCGTTAAAGAAAAATCTATTTGAGCAATTCATTTAATTAAATTTTGATTCTTTGAATATTTTTAAACTTTTTTTTATAACTATTTATAATTATACCTTTTATAACTATAAATGATAATATTCTTACTCTAAAATTTTTTATGAATTATAAGTCATATAAAAGCATTTATGTATTGTAAAAACCTATATAAAGGTTTTAATACTTGCACGTTAAATTGAAAAGAAAATAGCTTTTTCAAGAGTTAAATAAAAATCAAATATGTAGAAACAACCTTATAAAATTGTTATTTGTTAGAAAGTTAACCCCTGTAAATCACGTCATACGTAAATAACTTAAAATATTGGAAATACCTTTTTTAAATTTTACTTTCATGTGTAAACAATTAGAACAATATAAATGGAGAAAGAATTCGATATTTTGATAGGATTTTTTTTTTTAAGGTTCTTAGTCCCCTTAATGATTTTCGTTAAGTATGCTTACATTTTATTATATCCAGTCTTGTGTAGTAAGGTTTATATGCACGTTCCAGAAGAGATTCTGATCCGAAAATTTCCGAATTTTTTTTAAATTATAAAAAACAGATTTCTTTTCCCGGAAAAATTTGTTTCTGAAAATAAAAAGTTTAAAACTATCTTCCGCTTCAAGATAATTAGAAAGTTTTATGTCTCACCCTTTTTTCTTTTTTTGATGCGTCCACAAATCTTTTTTCTACCAAAGAACAAATAGTAATAATATGTTATTTGATTTTCTTTTTTAAAGCAATATGTTTAAATTTAAATCTATATATTAATATTAAGGAATTGTATTTTTGTTTCTAGATAACCAACACACACTATGATATGTGCGTTTGTGTTATTTTATACAGAAACAAACTTACGTTTGCAACTCTATATAAAAAGTGATATATATTAGAACATATTGATATTTGGTAAACGTTATATCACAATATTAAAATTCAGATATCACCCAGCGTAGTTTTGACTTCCAGAAATTAACCTTAATATAATTTTTTTTTTAAAATTAGTAGCGTATACTTTTTCAGATAATTTTGTATGATGTTCAGATTTTTTTTTATTTACTTAGAATCACCCATGATCGAACCTATATACTTGCTAATTGCCGCCGTTTTTGCAATCCATGTTGTAATAAGACTTTTTTTCTCTTTTTTAGTCCTAAGTCTACGGAATACGCAAGAAGAAGAGCCGCCCGACCCCCAGCTCATGCGGTTGGACAACATGTTAATAGCTGAGGGGGTAGCCGGACCGGAGAAGGGTGCAGGCAGTGCGGCCAACACGGCGGCAGCTGCCGGGGCGCCCCAGTCAGAAAATGCCATCGAACACTCAGATTACCGCGCCAAGTTGGCGCAGATCCGCCAAATATACCACCAGGAGCTAGAAAAATACGAACAGGTAAGTCCAACTAATTATATTATTACACGCTACAAACTGGCTGTGAGTTTCAGGGTCACTTTCATTTGTGTTATTAGAAGAGCTCTATCAATCTACCAAGTTATTAGCTTTCTCTCTAAATTTTAGTTGTGGTAAACACTTTTTTCATTGAATTGAAAGTATTGAATATTATTACTGAGTTTGACATTTCGGATAAGTGAGACTCTATATTGAATGCCTAATCCCTGTTCAGCATAGTAGTAAAATAATACATTTTAAAAATTCGAATTCTGGTCAAAGTGGTGTAATCATAGTTTTCAAAATACAGTTCGCCATTTTAAGCCGTTAGAATAAACCAAATTTAAATTAATAACGGCAATCAGAATTTTCGTTTGGAGCAAGACTATTAGACCTTTAATGAGTGTTTAAACGTATCTAATAGACTTTTAATGAATGTTTTATCTGACGTTTTTGATGACGGTGGTTATTTATTGAGAGGTAAACAAATTGGATTTTCTTGAGTGTTTAAATTTGCAAAAACATCTTACTTATAATTATGGTCTGCTGTTTACTTCATATTATTACCATGGAGATATTTTTCTACATTTAAAGTCTAAATATTATCTCGAAAGTAGTTTACATTAGTCTTTCGTTTGTTTTATGCTACAGCCGTTATTTCTAGCTATGTCCTCTTGTTTTTTTTTTCTTGATGGTAATAAGCAATTCTTGTCTAAAGTAGCATAATTTCTTGTCATTAACGATGCTTTGCAGTTTTTTTATAGTTAAAATTTTGTAATCTTCCAAATTAACCCAAATGATTTTTTGTGTTTTGTTATTTTTAATTACTAAAAAATTATTGATCTGCTGTTGAAACAAGTTCTGTTTCCTTCATGTCTCTAAGTATTTTTCTTAAACACTCGAAAATAAATATGGATTAAAATTGTGTGTTTATATAGTCCGCTAAACTAGTGTTTTTGGCATCAGAATTTGAGTGACACGTTTCTTTACAAAAGATGAGACGGCGATTATCATGCACATTTTCAATCGAAAAGTGTTAAGTCACTTGTTGCAGAACTTAAAGAAAGATTCAAAATCTTCTAGGATTTTTATTATTACCCAGTTGTTGGATATTATAAAGTATGATTCAAAATTTATTAAGTCACTTGTTGAAGAACTGAAAGAATGATTCAAAATCCTCTATAATTTTGATTATTACCCATTTGTTGGAGATTATAAAGTATGATTCAAAATTAATTAGGTTCTCTATTTATAGTCACTTGTTGAAGATCATAAAGTATGATAGAGTATCTACTAGGATTTCCATTTATATCCTTTGACAAGACTAAATCTTCTCTTTATAATTGCTCTCACTAGGTTTCACTTCTAGTTATAAATGCCACGTTATGTTGTACCTGTGAAAAGAAATATGCGATATATCTATAAATTTTACCTGCTGCGATTTTATATTGTTAACTGTATTCAGTGATTATGACATTTGAAAATTCCTACTAGCATTGGTCTCAATTTTATGGGCATCTTTTCATTATTTCAGTTCTAGAGATTTTTGTGTAAATATCTTGCACCTATTTCTTCGACTGACTTTATCCTCATAAATTACTCGATTTCGTTATTGAAGATTTTTCTCTCACCTACCCCTTAATATAAAATTCGAATTCGGATAAAATAAGAAAAATTAATCACAGTGGAACAAGTGTATTCTTTTTTTAAGAGAAAATTCAAAAATCATCTAAAACTTCTGTTAGCTTTAGACATTCCTAACGAAACTTATGCTTCAAACTGATTAGAAAAATCTTTAACACACATTTCTTCGTATATCTTCCATATGTTTGTCTATTTTCTTTGTTTCGAGTAATTCATTTTAACTGCACAGAGTTTATGAGTTATGTTGCGGATATATGATTAAATAGGTAGTCTTTTTCCTCGTAAACGTTGCTCAGAACGTCAAGCCAAGTTAAAGAAAGGCTACTGCTTAAAAAGCTTTGCATTTGTATCAGTCTAAGCGGAAGGCAATTAAACACTTTTCTTCGTTTCTCCCATGAGTCATTTGGTAAATTTTTACCATTTGCATATTCATTCGTGGAAGCATTTCTGTTTGCCCGATATTTGCCCAAACCGCTTCCCCTGACCTCCTCTCTCGCCTTGTCTACTGGATAATTCGGTTAGCTGACTCACTCCAAAATTTAGGTAATTAGACAGGTTCTCGCCCCATCCGTCTCCCTTTTTTCTTACTCTCGTGTAGAACTCTTTTTCGGGGGGCTTTTCTCCTCACGCCCCCTACAGAGAAATTAAGGCCCCTTCGCCCCCCGCAGTAAGTAGTGTGCCCCGGAGTAATAAAGGGTGATGGATTGCGGACGGTAATTGCCACAGGCTTCCACTTCTCCCGCTTGTAGCAAGTGGTCCGGGCAATTTGGCGAGTGGTACTCTCTTCCACCCTCTTACGCCACTCCGGCTGCTTAGCATACAAATTGCCTTTCCCGCAAACGTCGCTAATTACGCCAAAACTTTCGGGGGGTACTCCGAGAGTTGGAGATCTCGCTCCACGGGGCACGGCCGTCTTAGGTCACGAGTCAGATGTCGCCATTCCGCGGGTGACTGGTATCGCCCTTTTTGCGTCGCCTCATCTTCAAGAAAATGCCGTCCCCGAGAGGTTAATTCAGCTTTCCTTGCGTCCTTGCGAAGAGACGCAGTTATAATCTTTAACTGTGTGTTAAAGAGAGATGGAATGAATAAATTTGAAAATTTTTCATCAATACTTCCCTCTTTGCCACGGGCTCGGTGAAAAACGTTTTAGCATCAGTTTCTTAGCGTGTGCAGGCATTATACTCGGCACGATATATTTTTTTAATTACGTGCAAGCCTCAATTACAATGCAAGTGAAACAGAGGTAAAATGTATAATTTTGATTAATAGGGTGTATAATCATATATATTTAACGCTTTGTTTTAGGTACACCATGTTTATCCGATTATGCCCATTTTAGTAAGGAATTCTAACATACTATTATATTTTGTATTCTATAAGTAAGATTTAGACAAACAAAGTAATATATAGACGCGGCATGAATATCACGCTGTCATGCAACCGAATGTATTTTTTATTTAGCTTGAAATAATTAACCGTATTTTTCTCTCACGATTATTGTTTACACTTGTCATGTGATGGCCATATAGTAATATGCTGGCTTTTATAATCAAATCCTGTGATTTCGAAACGTACTGTTGGCATGTGTGTTTGTAGAAGCTTCGAAAATCTCTGAACAATAAGTACCGATTAACACCTGATTAACAATAATTGATCAATCTGATGTATTAAGTTTTTCGAGCTCTAATTGAGTTTTCTTACTAATAATCGAGGAAATCCGTGGCCGTAACAACGATGCATTTCTTTTTGGAAGTGGTAGAAATACAAATAAATAAATAAGTAAATAAAATGAAATAGAAAAAATATACCTCTTGAAGTTTGGCTTCCACGGAAATTAACCTGCTTATGAAGAATTTCGTTTCAAATGATATACTACTAGCAAATCCATACTGATTATGAGACATTCTTTTAGTCATTCATATGATAATGATGTAAGTAATGTCATTTATTAGAATGTTTATTTACGTAGTGAACTGTATACCTAAAGATTTGGCTTTCGTATTTTTCATTATATATTGAACGCATTAAGAAGTTATACATGTTTAATTTTGGCATCATTTTTATTGTATATTTTACGCCTAAAAATTATTTTATGCATTCAGTTTAGATAAATATAGGATTTTTTTTCATCCATAATTTATTTGTACGTTTAGGCTGCAGCGTAACCGCTACAGATTTGCTACGTAAGTTAGACATGAAAAGTATATATGTAACGCTCTTTCAGATAGACGTGCCCATAACCAAATATCCTTTTCTTTCTTTTTTATTACTATTAATTTTTTTTACTTGTTATGTATTGTAGTTATTTGAAGACTGTAAGAACTATAATAAGATATATTAGATTAATAATTTGAAAGATGGGTGTTAAATTCGTTTTGATTATTTAGTGCTTGTATATTTTAATTTTTCCCAAAAGAAATCTGTCACCACAATTATGTCTTTATTGTAATTATTTGTTCTGCGTGATTAACTTGCATTATGAAACATGTTTATGGTTAAACTGCAATAGCTAGAGCAGAGGATTCATATGTACAATATGTTATTTTAAGTTCCAGCTCTGATATGAGCAGATAACGTTTGTATTCTGATGGTATTGACATTGAGGGAGAATCTTAAGTTGTATTCTCATTGCTCGCTTGGATTCTTGTAGTCATTTGATATGTTTTAATTGTTTTTAAAGTTCTGATATAAAGAGGTATTTAGTTACAAAACATTCACCCTAACTCTACTATTCTAACGCCCAGTCTTAACTCTTTCAGCCCTAATTTTCTTTTCCTAAACGGGATTTCAGAATTAACTCCAGCATGGTCCTTTCCCCTCTCCCTTCCACAAGCTTGTGGCTAGTGATGTTCTAGTAATGATGACGGATGTCTCTTGGGCAATTATCAAACTTAACATTAGTCCAAAGTATAAATGAGATGCGTATAACAAAATGATTCAACATACACAAATCATTACATAAACCCTTTCTAAACGCAGACGACTCCGGCTATGGACTTCAGGATGTGCTGCTGTCATTTCAAATCGGGGTTCTTTTTTCAGGCGAAAGACTGATTGAAGCTTTATGTGGGGTTTGAACCTGCGTCTTTCAGCGTGGCTGGCGAATACGTTAGGCACTAGGTTGATCGGGTGGCATTAACATTTATTTATGCACTTAATATGGTAGGAAAAAAATATAGTGTATAAATTATGACAGATATGAACTCTACACCTACAATTTGTAGAAATCCTACTTAACAGCACAGTAATTAGATTACCGTTGTCTTAACATATCTGCATCTCCATAGCACAGAATTTAAAAAATGAGCGTTTATTTATACAGGCATAGTTAGCATATTGAAGAAACTAAGCAATTAAACACTTAAGTATGCAGTAACGATTAACCTAAATTTTTATCTTCGGTAACTTCAGCAGCTTATTAGATGGTTGCCATAAGTCTTGAGGCTTGATTTAGCGGGATACCAGTTTACCAACAAAATACTTTTGCAGTGTATGGCTTCCAGAGGTTGGAAGTCCCTTTAAAAATATTAACGAGACACAACTTGTTTTGTAGAAATTAGAAAGTCTTGACAAATGCAGTTATCAGGTTTACACATAACTCTACTGTATATGACCATATTCTACATATGAGTGTAAAAGTGAATGGTATTTTGACATACGTATCAGATAAAACATTCTATAAGTAAACAATATATTTTCATTATGATGTTGAATCTATGTGTCGATGTTTAATGAATGTCGGGATATTTATTTAATTTGAAATCAGCCGTGTAAAAAATGAAAATGAAAATCGTCCACAGTTTTCAGATGACCTTTGTTTTCTGTCGTCCTGTGCCTCTGTCACAATTGCAGCTTCAAACCCTTTCGTCGAAACCCTTCAGCGCCCCTGTTAGCTGCCCCATTTCCAGCAGATCGTATTTTAAGAGTGCGAATTTTTCCGACGAATGAAAGAATGCCAATCAGACGGCCGTAATTACGTGGGGAAAAGCCGAGGTACCTTCCTCGGTAATCGAATTCCCCGTGCGCCCCGCGCTAATTAGACGGGAGAAGCCGCCCCGGCTCAATTAGAAAAGAGTTCTCCCTCTCTGCTGCACCCCCTCATCCCACCCACAATCTGTCTCTCGCGTAATACTTATCCGGATCTATATCCTCGTCAGATTGCTTGCCGCCTTTTCAGCCCGCTTTTAATTTTGGGGCTCTTTTAATTTCGATCTTCATGCCGCGTGGATGGCATGGATAATCTGCTAAGACCTTGCATTTAGCTTATTGGCTCTCGGTCCGCTCTGAGAATGTTTGACTCGAACGATACGTTCACTTTTCTGCCCTTACGACCTTGTAGAGCGTAAGTTCTTATTAGTCTGGATATATGCGATGGGATACAGTTCTTGATATTGTGCTTTGAATATTTATTCTCTTCGGGTAAAATGACATTTAGTATTTTGACTTTTATCGTTTGCGGTAGGTGAATGAAAATATTGATTTCGTTTTATTTTCATATAAATTAATGTTTTCTTGTGGAAATACTGAATGGAATGTTATTAGATAAAGCAAGCACGAAATTATGAGAAAAAATGATCAAGAAAACTGCAACACGACCGAGAAAGTTTGAGCAGAACAATGGTCGAATGGGCAGAGTGCTACTATTCGGTACCGGATTTCGTGGTTTCGAATTTCAATACATATATATTCGTAGTCATTCAAAATCAACTCTAACCAGTAGGTCCTGGTCTCATTAGCTCTCGTGTTACTCTACTGTAGATTGTAGCACTCCAAATCAAACCAACCAACCGGTGGCACAAGCAGTACGTTCACTTTTCTCTCTCTCTTCCCCTCTTTCAAAATGTAAGCTATTATTAGTGAGCTGATTTGAGATGAAATATAGTTTTTCACACTGTCCGCTGAAAACTTTAACATAAATTTAGAAACTTAGACTTTTATGTCTTCAGATCATGTATCTGAGTTTTGTGAGTAATTACATCCAGTATTTCGACGTATCATTTTCGTAAGGCAAGCACGAATTAACTAGATAAAGTATCCTACTACACGTCCTACTGTCTGTTCCTTTGTATTGAAAGAATGTAAGCAGTAGAAAGAAACATAAATCTTCTTTTTTTTTGGTAAAGTGCTAATGTCAGAGGAAAACATGAATGTATTCGTCTTAGAAAATCCAGCTTCTGTATTGAGTTTGCAGAATTGTCTTCCTTTTTCTTTGTTTCATTACATATATTCTTTTCCAGCTTTGTGTCATCTGTGTTCTATTCTACCGTCAAATTTAAGTGTTATTCCTCTTTCTCATTTGGTTTTAACCTCGTTTTCATTAAACACCGTATTTCTGTTACTCTTTTTTTTTTTATGAAGTTTCGTTATTCACTTACCGGTAGTTTATTTACAGCACTTTTGTTTGATCGTTATTCCCTTGTGCTTCAATGTTGTTTTCGTTGTTGCGCACTGTTCTTTATGGGTGGAACAGTTGTCCCTATTTTCTGCTGTTGGTAGATTCATTGTTTCAGGTCAAACTCCCATAGGTGGTACTTGCCTGTAAATGCTAATCTTTTCCTTTCCTTTCCTTATTTTTATAAGTTTTCTGGCTTGTATGACCACTATTTACTATGATTTTTTTTATTGTTCCGTTGCATTTATATAATGGATGTTTACGAACTGGGCCATTTTAAATGTACTGGATTTAATGAGTTATCTCCTCCAAAATTTCTGACACTGACCGATCTTGACACTTATAGTGATGTATGATTCAAGATGTTTGATGAGGCTATTAGCTGGGTGATATTAACATTTTGCTATACGAGGACTAACGAGATGTAATTGCATAAAGCCCACTCCGAATGATATATTCTATATCAGTGGGATTGTATCCCACGTACTCTAGAACCGGAAGATAGCAGTTACATGTTCGGCCATCAATTACCCTTAGAAATGAGAATTATTTCTAAATGTTGTCTTGCTTATGTTATTCAGACCAGGAAGTTTGTTTTGGTTTTTACAATCACCCTTACAGGCTTGCAATTCCGTCACTTTTCTCACCTTTTTTTACAATTGACCCCTTTTAGTAACTTTTTTAAATAAATAGTTACTTTTTTTATGGTGTATCACAGCAAAAGTCTGTTGTTGAAAAAAGAAAATCTGAATTGATAACAAAATATTTTAATAAAAGACCAAAAATGTTATGCTTTAATCTTGTTTTTCTTATTAAAATGTGATTAGTCATATGGTTTCCAGAATTTAGGGATTTTAAAAAGTCGTAAAGAAGTTCCTGAAATCTACATTTGTACTGAAATGTACATTTAATACATTAAAGTAATTGACGTCAAAGCACACATTTCTCTTTTTCTTCTCAATTTTTGTTTAGATACTCTAATCTAGCTATGTACATATTTCAAAACATCATTAATATATGCAGAAAATTGTGATTATAAAATTAATGTATTGTATGTATTCAAATCTAATTTATAGATTTTCTTGAATAGAAAGCAATGATGAGTTGTGTTTAACAAAAGTTTTAAACTTTTTTGTATTTGACGCTAAAATCATGTCTCTCATGAATCATTTGATTTAGAGTTAAAATAAATAGAAATATCATAATAATAGCATCTGTAATCAAGAGGAGAAAAAAAATCACTTTTTTGTTTCAATGTGTAGTCATTTTTTAGTCACTTATTCTGTATTATTTGTCACTTTTCTCACCTTTTTGAAAGTACTTTAGCAGTTGCAAGTCTGTCCTTATCGTTATCATTTTAATCAACTACTGACTAGAGTCCTTTAAAATATTGCATTAGTTAAAAGTTACGAACCAATGCTATTTAAGCACAAGTTTCTTATACACTTCGCTTTTATTAACCCGTACAAAGATAATAGTGAGTACATTTGATATGAGAAAATTCGTGTTGCTCGATCAAAATTACTCTTGATATTATCATTGTACCGTTTATGAAAGAAACGAATTCATCTGCATGCTTATCACATCCTATCCGAATACTAAGTACAATTGACGATACATTTGAATTGGCGCTGCATTTTGTGCGTTCAAAAACTGTCGGTGGGAGGAGAAATGAACAACATCCTATCATAATGCTCTTCAACGTTGTTGATGTCAACGATCAGGAATTTTTAAGTGCCTTATACGTAGTCGTATCCATAATCTATCCGATTTGTGCCTTTGTATTTCTTTTTGGCGATGTGACAAACTTGCTTTCTAGATTAGCCTCGTATAGAATTTTCAAAAAACTGGTAAAAATATCCTAATATGGGAAATTTGGTTGACTGAAAGTGGACTTTATTATAGCATTAGTTATAGAGGAGTTTACGATGAACCAGTAAACAAAGTTCACTATATCCCGTATTCACTAGTTAGACGATGGCCGAATAGTAGGGTGCTGATCTTTGGTACCGGACTCCGCAGATTTGATTTTTACTACTGATGGTATAGATATTTGTAGCCGTTCCGGATCTGCTTTAAGCAGTAGGTCACGGTCTCATTAATCCCCGTGTATCCGAAAGAACAGGCCGTAGCTTTTTAACCCGTAAAAAACAATTTTTTTTTCTAAAAACTGTTAAAAAAATATAGTTTTTTAGAGAAAAGGAATATAAAAATTATTTTTAAAAAAATGATATACAAAGTGTAAACGATTTAATTACATGTTGTTATGAATCTCGCCCGTGTCAGACATAGCTAAGTGCGATAAAGAGTTAAACAAATGAAACCATACCAATTCCACATTTACTATAGAGTGATCCGAGTATGCGTGTTGCTGCAGCAATGATTTTGTGTGATAACTTTCGTGCGTTTATATTTCGTTTCCACATTCACGAGTCTTCCCCGGTTATTCTCTAATTACCATCCCAAACTATTTAGATAAACGGATCGCAGACTAGGTGTTTTCGACTCTTCGCTTGCGGCCACAGAGATAGGCAGACATACACCACCTGTTAGATCGAACGGCATGAAGCAGATACGCCACATGCGAGATGATTGTCACCCAGGCTTTGGCCGCTCTTAATTGCCGTGCAGTTATTGATTGGTTGCTGTGGGTGCTAATGACTGCCGGGAGTGATGAAACCGAATAATGGATGCTTATGGGTGTTAATTAATGTTGGAAATGAAATGAATCTCCGTCATTTTTGTTTCACTTCAGAATTTAAATGTATGGGTCAATTAGTTCGTTGATGTATGGCCATTTGGGAACCGAGTGAAGGCGGCCTGTATCGTGTGACACGAAAGGTACTTCTGCCGTGTTGTAACTAGTACATTAGTAGAAAGTGGACAAGGCTGAAAACAAGGTGTCAATTTCACCAACATGGTAGATAATTTAAGATATTTAAATGATGGAAGTGGGAACTGTTATGGTATTTCGTATTGCTATTATAGCCTCTTGTTTCATGGCTTGGAGATAGAAAGATGTCATTTCAATCATAATGGAATTTAAGAGGTCTCATATCTTCTGAAGGATTTTTAATGCGTGCTGGAAGTGTGTCTATTTCGATAAACCATACATTTTTAAATGCTTAGTAAAATTACGGTCTAATATCCATTTCAACTTTTATAAAATCGGATAGTAATCTGTTTTAAATAATTACAATGAAAAATTGATAACTAATGCAGATTTTTTTTAAAGTAAAACATTTGTTATATTACGTCCCACACCATAATTTAAGCCGTAGGGTACGGTCGGAATGGTTGTAACCGCGAATCCGGTAATTTATTTTCTTGTGTAATTTAATTTATGTTTTTCTTGAGTTTATGCTTGATTTTACGTTTTTATGCTTATTTTTACGTTCAATTTTTTTTTCATATGATGGCCATTTTAATTATTTCTTCTTTGAAATTCTTAATAGATACATAAGCAGATAAAATAGATATAGATAATAAACATTTTAATATTTTGGTATGATTAACTATTATGGAGGAGAGGGCGTTCGATATTTTTTAAACGGACGGGGTGGCCCAGAAAAGGTTGGGAACCTTCGATTTAGTCTAAAGGAATAAACAAACAACTTAAAATACATTGATCACAAAAGTATGAGGGTCGTCCAGAAAGTGAGTTTCAATAGGCCTGAAGAAGAAGGAAAATATTAATGCCTGGAAAGATTTCCAAAAAATCCAGTAATATTTAAGTTATTTCTCGACGCAATAAACTGTTGTCAATGTAATAGTTGTCATATCGGGGTATATGTTTCTGTAGTCCACTGTCGTAGAAGTCTGTTGCAGGGAATGTAGCAAACGTGTTACAATTGTCTGCTAGTTTTCTCTGTAACTAAACAAAAATTTCCTCTTATTTTAGAATCTGCAGGCTTGCAATTTCGTCACTTTTTTCACCTTTAGTCACGTTTTTTACAATTGATCACTTTTAGTCACTTTTTTTTTAAGAAAATAGTCACTTTTTTCATGGTGTATCACGTGGTCCGACAATGTAATGAACTGTTTTTCATTCTTAGTGCAAGCGTTACAATCACTTTACACGACCGAATCGAAACCAAAACGTCGAATAAAATACCAAAAATGTGATGCTCTAATCTTATTTTTCTTATTAAAATGTAATTAGTCGTATGGTTTCTAGAATTTAGTGATTTTAAAAAGTCGTAAAGAAGTTCTTGAAATGTACTTCAATACATTAAAGTAACTTACGTCCGAGCACACATTTCTCTCACAATTTTTGTTTAGATACTCTAATCTAGCTATGTACAATTTCAAAACATCGTTAATATATGCAGAAAATTGTAATTATAAAACTAATGTATTGTATATATTCATATCTAATTTATAGATTTTCTTGAATAAAAAGTAATGTTCAGTTGTGTTAAACAAAATTTTTAACCTTTTTGTATTTGACGCTAAAATCATGTCTTGCTTGAATCATTTGATTTAGAGTTAAAATAAATAGAAAAATCTTAATAATAACATCTGTAATCAAGAGGAGAAAAAAAATCGCCTTTTTTTTTTCAATGTTTAGTCACTTTTTAGTCACTTATTCTGTATTATTTGTCACTTTTCTCACCTTTTTGAAAGTACCTCAGCAGTAGCAAGCCTGAATCTGTAAAAGTCACTGGGAGCAAGATCTGAAATGTGGGAAGGAAGGCCAAATTCGATGACAGACTGCCGACCATAGCTCTCTTTACTATTTTAAACCGTTTTATAACAGCTACCGTTATCTATGCTGATAATGAGATTACAGTATTCAGAGCCTAGCTATTCGGCCATCATCCGTGCAGGCATCTTTATTATGATTTTAGATCATAATATAGATCTATAATGAATTGTCTCCCTAGCATTGTATGTCGTTAGTGTTATACGTACTGCAATACTACACTAATGGCAGACAATGCAAGTGAGTTTGGACTATAGCCGATTTGGTAGAGCGCTACCTTTCGGTACCGCAGTCAACGGTTTTGAGTCACACTTCTCTCATGGTATTTCGTAACAGTTCGAAATTTGCTTTAAGTAATATATCCCAGTTTAATTGGTCTTTTTTTAGTAAAAGACCGTAGTGTCCCCGATTTATTTTTTATGATGACTTGTTAAAGTAAGTCTTGAAATAACTAGACTAGTTTTAAATTTCATAAAATGTTTATTCGAATGAAAGAGGCTCTCGTGCACTGCTCCAGGAATGAAATGTAGGGGGAAGACAATCTGAATATTTCCAATCGTCTTTTACGATCGTCGAACAACGGTAATGGAGTAGGTGGTATTCTCGAAAATTCCTCCTTTCTCGGGCTGCGTGGTGGGGGAGTGGTGGAAGGGGGGAAGTTGCAAGAGGGAGGATTTTAAAAGTGCGTGACATGTCTTAGGGGGGTGGCGCAAGGATCACCTCTTCTCGGCAGGGAGATCAGATCGTCTGACAGGACACGGCGACAACCTGTCACCCGACTGATCCCACTCGCAGCTGGGAGCGAGGCTACCAGTTTCCCGTTTTCCCGCTTCCCGGAGATTAGGGGGTTAATTGTGAGGGCGGTCGGGAAAAGTTGATTTTTCTATCTCCTCCCCCCTCCTCTTTTTTTCTTTCCTCTTTTCCTCGCTTGTATCTCACTTGGACCGATCAAGCGACTCAACCAACATTTGAGGCAAGAAGGGGGGAAAAAATCTAGAGGAGCAGGAGCGTCTGTCTTACTGGTGTGTCAATCTGAATAAAGCTCCCGGTAAAAGAGTTTGCGCGAAAGGTGTTTTATTTTCTCTTTATTTTTCAACTTGTTCCGCGTCTTTTAAGAGATTCCCGCAGAAATGAGGGGAAAAAATGTTGAGGCGGATCTGACTTATTTAATTTTTGGGGAGATCGAAAGAAAAGCCGCTCTTGTTTTCATCTTTTCTTTCTTTTTGGTGCGGTGACGCAGAAGGTCTGGCAGTTTTTCGGCTCGTTTCCAGTCTTATCTTGGTGAGGGGGTTTTGTGGCATTTACATACCCGAGGATGGTGTGTTGTACATCTTGTAAGGTTAAAAAAATAAAATAAAATTGTCCGTAATTAGTTTCTTATTTGTGTTATTGATTTCTTGACATGAATTTGTTTGCTGCCTCCTACCGTCACCGTCTATTATTACAAAAAGTGATGAAGTCGCTAGAAATTTTTTGGAGGAAAAGATGAAAAAGTAACTTTCTTAGCTCATTTTTCGCATGTGGAAATTAATTGTTTATGAAACTAGCCAAACTGAAAGCTTAAGTTGGACCTCCTTTAAAAAATGTATAACGTACTAATATTTCAAAGTAATTTTTTTTCTAACGGGAAATTTCTTATTTGAGCATACTACAAGGATTCTTTGAAAGGCTGACTAGTGTTTTTAGATACTCACTCGAATTGCTTTCTAATTATTTTTTAAAATATACTTTAAAATATTCTTTCTAATATTCTTTTACTTCAGGAAAGTAGTATATCATAAAAGTTATTTTTGGACAGTGCTTTTAAAGTATTTTAAAAACTAAATTACTGTTAGTTCAGCTCTTTTAATTTTTAGCCAAATCATAAAATTGTTACAGTTTTGCAGCAGTACATTTTAATAGTAGCTTAGTAAATTGGAACTGAGAATTTTGTAATGACATTAACAAAATTATTTCCTTCTTTCTTTAACTCCCATACTCTTACATTTACTCTCATTTTTTTTTAACTTTTTGTTTAAGTGATTAATCTTTAATCTAATGGAAGTGAAATTTCCAATCATAAATAATCAGAGCAGGAGTTTTTTGTAATATTAAAAAGCCAAACAGTAATTTAGTAACAATTTTTAACATACAGAATATTCAGTGTTCAGTTGACTTCGGAGCCTATATGAACAGTTTAGACCTGTGATGAGCCAAAAAAAAAAAAAAAAAAAAAAAAACTACAGCCCGTGAGCCAACTCCGGCTTGTCGGAAGGCTTTATCCACCCCACGGATAGAATTTTAAGTTGTCGGTCCGATGCAAACTAAAAGAAATAATATTTATACATTATATATCCATCTCCTTTTCTACTTTGCTTAAATATTATATCCCAAATTTATTATCTCACTCCCAGATCAGCGCTATGTTTGCTTCTTATATATGTGATCAAGTGTTTTCAACTATGAACCTTAGAGTAATTTCAGAAGTAGACTGACAGATGAGCATTTAGCATCGTTCCTTAAAATCAGTACATTTCATTTCGAACCTCAGTATAAGGAACTTTTAAAAATGAAATCGTAATTTTATTCATCTCATTAACGTATTTAAACCATTAGGTACTTGTATATTGTTTTTAAAATTTTAGAAAATTTATCTTGGCCCGCCAAACACATTTTCTTTTGTTTTTTGGCGTGCGGCAGAAAAAGTTTGTCCATCCCTGGTTTAGACAAGGCATTTAAATGCTGAATTTTATGATAAAGATTTTAATTGTTTTAAATGAAGTTCCAAAAATATTTTTAGCCAAGAGATGTAAATCAGGCACACACAAGATGTTTTATTTCTGTATTCACGTCTTCATAAAATTTGAGGCATGAACTTTTCAATCTCGTGCTGCCAACTGTTTTTCGTTAAATCAATCAAATTTGAAACGTGTGAGGTCTTAATGCGTAATCCTGGGCTGAGATGTATAAGTTCCGATCAGGAGTTTCTGTATAATATATAAGGAAACCGAACAGTAATTTCTATTCTGTAACACAAATATTCTCCGATCTTTGATTGCTTTGAAACCTTAGATAAATTAAACAGCATTAATATTACAATTAGAGAATACATTTTATACTTAAGATTTTATATTCTTACAAATGATGTTTAAAAATATTTTTCGCAAAGATACATTAATGAGGCACACATTAAGACGCTTTGTTTTTGTATTCACTTCATCGAACATTTTCTTATCTCGTGGTGCTGTCTGTTGTCGAGAATTCAATCAAATTTGAAGTCACGTGCAAGGCCATAGATGTATGTGAAGTGATAAGACAAAGTTTATTGAAAAATATTTTAAAATATCTTTTTATTACATAATTGAAAGCCTCATATGAGATTGCAATGAGCGAGAGTGTAAATATTTTATTTAAAAAGACACACAAGGAATATATTGTCACGAAGATTCAAATGAACAACCTCACAGACGAATTTATTGAAGCTGTAGCAACTCGCAATCTTGTAAGATCGAGAAGTTGCCTACAACTAGTGGGTATCAGCTTTTATACCCGAACAGAATATTCGAGAAATAACTAATTTACATAATAAAGAAAGATCTAGATTGTTCTAGAACATAAGGCAACAATAAATAACATTTTTAAATTAAAAATCCATACTTTGGATCAACCGCGATGGCTAGCATGGAACCCACAAACTTTGGGTCTGGATCTCGTGCTTAGACCATTCGGCCACTGAGATCGTTGGCACAGTTTCTTTTTGCGGCAATATTCCTCACATTGACCAGGTAACGGTAATTATTCCTTGGATAATCTTGAATCATAGTCTGTTTTGATGCAGTGGGTTTAATGGCTGAATATTAAAGAGAATGGTTTTAGTTAAGCGAGTTATTCAAAACCAACAACTAATTTAGTATATCTTATCTTTGTACGGGTGTTTGAGCCTCGGGCTGAGCAAGGTTGACTCAGTTTTTCATCTCTTCAGTGGGCAACAAAATTGAGAACCAAGCATGCTTGGAAACAAAACACTAGGGTTCCACTTAAAGTTGAACACCTAACCGGGACATACGCTTCGAACTTCAGGGCCCTTGACTTAAAAAACGGAGATTGGAACCGTCTACCATGGCTTTCAAGTTGGGTTTGTAGTGGCGAGGAGTTTAGTTTTAGTGTCTTTAGTAATATGAATAAATTGAGTTTGTTTATATATGTGTGTAGCATGCTATCTCAATGAATTAATGTCGGTTTAGTCCCTTTAATTGTGAAAAATTAGTTTAATTACAGTATTGGGATACAATGCGAAATTTCATTATAAGTTTAGTTTAATTTACTTCAGTATTACTTCTCACAAAATCATTTATCTTCCGATTTACGATCTTTTATTTCTCTAACAGTCTGGCACACGTTACATTTCACAGCCATATTCTATAATGCAAAAAGGGTAAAGTTTTCTCTTTTGACAAAAGCACGTGATGCGCGTGATTTGAAGATCTGAAGTTTGAAGTGGCCCGCTTTAAAAATCGAATGCCGGACACGTGACGGTTGTGACGTCTGGTTTCCATGGCGATAAGCGTGCTTGCCGCTTCCTCTGGAAGCAGGGGGAAACCTCTGTGTGAGCATCGAAAAAAGTTGAGAGAACATTCTTGCACTTCTCTGTGCCTTCTCAAATACAAATTCTTTTGATGTTTATTGTTATGAGTGAGAGGGGCGTGTTTGAGAACTTTTTGGAGCGTCGGCAGCCTTTGAAGAGGGTATTTGAAATAGTAATATGATAGAGCGGCTCGGTACAAGCTGTTGATCTGAAGTAGTTTTATTTCTTACAGAACTTCATTGTTTTTATATTGATTGCTGGTATGATGCTTGTATTTAGGCTGTAGTTTAAATTATAATTTTCATTTACGTGCATTTTTTCCAGTATGTCTTAACAACTTAAGATCCTTATTAAAAACACGTAACGGATTTTCTTTTAAATTAAAAAATCGTTGTTTAAAAACCGTTTGATGAATTTCATAACATGACATAATATTATAAAAATATAAAATTTTTAAAAAGCGGCATATTACGGATGTTTTTTTTCCCATTAAGTTGTTTGTCGTAATATTACTTTTTAGAAGGTTAGCCGATAAATCAAAAATATGCTCCTTGTTTATAAATTGCATTTAAATATGTTTGACATGCTGTTTCAACAAAAAGTTATTGAATTATAAAAGATATTTTAATTACAGTATTGAAATAAAATGCTTAATTTTATTATATTTTTTTAGTAGTACAAGCCAGTAAAATGTTGTTTTATATCTTACTGTCTTCAAGGAATTTTTTATGTTTTATTATAAACAACTTCAAATTTGTTATATGGGTTTACCTCCTCGAGTTTTTTTCTCTCTTGAACTGGAACTCACCTCTCTCTCTCTCTCTCTCTCTTTCTCAGGTGTTTATATAATGTGTATGTATGTATATATATATATATATATATTATATATATATATATATATATATATATAATGTATGTCTGTATAAGACGGACTTCACGATGGGTGGTTGCAGTCATGGCTCATACAATTAAACTGTTTTAGTCAAAATATCTTTATTGACAGAACGTTTGAGGACGTGTTGCCACTTCATTCAGGGGCAAGACAAACTGGGGAATCAGCTAACATGAAGTTATAAGTAAAAGGCATTTAAAACCTGGGTCATCATCTCAGTCAAAATCTCTAAAAAAATCTTAATGAAAATATGCTTCCGATAGCTTGCATCTCCTTTTCGTTTGGTCGCTAGGCCAATATGGAGTTACTATTGGTTAGACCCCCTTCTCTGAGGGCGTGAACTGTAGTCCCAGTGGTCAAATTAGGTTAGGGGTTAAAAAGGGGAAAGCAAAGGGACTCGGGGTTTTTGCCCTTGATTTAAGATTTGAAAACCCCTGAGAATTTTCTAGGGGCGTCTTTGGGGTTTTATACAAAATATCTATATTTATCTTCTAGATCTAGGTTACTTTTCCTTACATATATTTTTGTCTCTCGTATTATATGCATGAATTTAATATTATACGTGAATTTAATAAATAGTTATTAGCAACTACTTGTCACTGCAACCATGGATGTTTCTAGCTGCTAGAAATCGGCTTTAAGTACCAGGTCATGCCGCAAGAAAAATTTACCATAATGTTCTAAGCTAGTTTATAGTTTTCGTAAAGCAATTTCTTACTGTTGAATGGGGATATTTATTTTTGCCAGTTTTATCTAATTCGTTTGATAGTCTCACATAAAATATAGAGAAATTATTTATTTAAAACCACAATTCTATTTATATAAAATTATTTTTTAAAAGACATTTCAGGATTTCCGTATTCGGGCTTTTCATATGCAGTTTTGCATAAATCAGCTTAAATAATTAGATGTTTAACTCAATTTTCTTTACAGCAATTCGTACAAATGTTCTGTTTTATGCAAGGCACTTCTTTGAACCGCGCGTATGTTTGTTATTCTTTGTGTTTTTAAAGAACATCTTATCCATCTGCGTCTAAAAGCTATGATTTACGCCATTCGGTGCATAATTTTTTTGTCCTTCTACTGTTTTTATTCTTTCTAGAATTCTAAACCTCAATAGACAATGGCTTTTCGCGCAAGATAATTTTGCAAAAGTACGCATCTTTTGGAAACATTGCCGTCTTTTTCGTATTTCGGAAGCTTTGTGCAACAAAGGGGACTTCCTTCCTCCCGGAATGAATTGAGGAAAGAAAAGAACGGCCAATTTTTTCCACCCCCGTTCTTCTTTTGAAACAATCCAGGGACTACAATGGACAATCTGGTCGCGAAACAAAACGCAAAACTTTTATCTTGACGGTGACCGTGGTGTGCGTTTCCTTTGCGTTTAAACACGAGGGTGACACCTTCGCATAATGCACTATTTGCTGCAAACGGATTTTGGCACAAAAGCAGTACTTTTTGTTCGGCTCTCTGTGAAACTTCTCTAGATAGCCAGGAACAGTATATCTGCATCCATGGGCTTTTCCTTTTGTGCGCTCACAATTAGAAAGAAAGAGTTACTCCCCCGATTTCCATTCAAGATAAAGTAATTGTTTTCTTTCTTTTCACCTTTTGTGTGTTGGGATATTAAAGAGTTGACATGGCATTCGACGGTTTGTAATCTAATTTAGCTTTCCGTTTGTTGTACCAACTTAATCGGGAAACAAGTCGGTGGGATCTTTAAGGAAGGAGGTGGGGTCATCAACCATTAAACTTCCTTCTAATTTATTTGTAGATTTAACATAAAGAGTTCTTTACAAAAAGTACTGTTACGTATTGTACATTTGTTATAGAAACATGGATTCGTGTAACACTAGATTCATTTCTACTTAACACATTGTGTGCGGGTACATTTTGCAGCGGAATTGTACCGGGAGCGGGCGTTTTGCGCGTAAATTTAGTTATTCAGTGAAATCTCGATAGATCTAAAACTATTTAATTTTTTTTACCAATTTTTCGTATTTTATATTGAATTATATAAACAAATATATAAATAAAAATATATAAATAACAACCATAAAATTTGTGTAAACAAAAAATATATATTTTTCGTGGATATATTTATAATATCGTGAATATGAAAAATCAAATAGAAATAGTAGTGTATAGTTTTAATTTTTTCCCGTTCTGTGTTTCCGCATCGATTAATGTAAAAACTAGTTTTTATTTGTCTAAATTTTTCCAGAACCTATGTAGTAGACAAGAACATTCGGCTTCGTTTTCCTGTATATACCGTTAATATTGTACCCACAAGTAAACCATGTTGTTACACTAACCCGGACTAGTACGTAACCCGCGCTCAAGTATCAATCGTCAGAAAACGTACTGGTATGTTCCCGCATACAATGTGTTAATATATATTTATGATTACCTTAAATTTAATTTTTGAATTCTGAGAAAAAAGCAAATATAAAAAAATAAAATAAAATAAAAAAAATCACAGTCTACCCCAACTACTGTGCGGGCTGAAATTTTAAACATCAAAAGATGTCATTTATGAAAAAAGGAAAGTTTCGCGAGAACAGATGCATTTGCTCTCTATGTACTCACATGACTTTAAGTAATAGTGTACATATCCGTCCAGCTTTCAGTAGATGTAACTACTGATAAAGCAAATCATTGTGAGTGTCGTTGAAATTCATGAATGTAGATCCAAATGACAGCACTATAAAAAATAGTAGCTACTCTAACATTGTAGGATTATTTATAATATTACCTTCTACCTTTACCCAAAATACATTTAGTATCACATTTTAAAAAAATTATTCATAGGTATTACTTCTGTGTTAATGATGATGATGCAGGCAGACTATGACCAAGTAGAGTGTTACAGGAGTTCGGGGATTCGAGTATTGGCATAGATGTTCGTAACCCTTAAAAATCAACTTTAAACAGTAAACTTTGATCTCCGTACAGGAAAACAAAGTTGATTGTAGCCCTCTCAAGCAGTCAATCCGAAGAGGTACATCGTAAAGTGTTTCATTTAGAATGTCAGTAAGGTTTCAGTGTTATGTAAGCAAATTTCATATTAACAAAGGAAAAATATTAAAAGCAAATTCTAAAATATATTTATTGATGCGTTCTTAGTTTTTAATCAATGGATTATGAATGCTGATGCAATCTGCGAGCCGTTAGTATATAGGTATTTATATTAATTCAATTCTTCCCTCTCTTCCTTATTTGATTGATTCCATTTGGGGCTTCTTACGTGAACTAAATAAATCATAACTACTTACGTAACGCGAGTTTAATTCTGCCGTTACACAATTACTTTTAGTGTAGTTATCTTTAAGAACTGAGATTTTACATAGATTTGTGATAACAGAAAAGAGAAGTAGATGATAATTGTATATTTTATATATAGATATCGATAGATAGGGATAGATGGATGGACAGACGTTCACTCACACATACATGTACACACAGTATATACTCACTTTCGAAACGAACAATAGACGCTCGAGTTATATTACATCCCCTTTTCGAGGAACAGAAAAACATCCCCATGAGAATCTATCCCTGCAGTTGTGCTGCTCCCTATCCTTTAGGAAGTTTCCGCTTGGATAGCGCCATGTGGCGGCGATACTCCCCTGCCCATGAACTAGCATTTCGGGGTAACTGATAGAAGCAAGCTGAAAATCATGCATTATTCCCATGAATTTAAGATTTTCCTTTACCATTCGAGCCAAATATTCAGTATTTTCGGTGTATAGTTTATGCCCAAGCTTTATGGATTATATTCTCTTTTCTCTAGTTTTATCTATAATTTTGGTAATAATCATAATTTTGTTTTAGGGGATATTCAGAGAAAATTTTTACTCATTTTTGAACACTATGTCTGAATGCTATTTTTTGAATAGTAAATTCGTTTAATGAATTTCATTGCACCGAAATGGCATTAGAATAAGAATTTCTTAAATGTGCTTTAGTCAACGATCAAATATTTTGGATTTGTAACTATAAAAACTTATTTTTCCTAACCAGGATTCTCACGGTCCATAAAAGTCCTTAAGAACTCTTTAATTTTAGCTTTCAATTTTTAAGGGCACTTAAAACTATTTAATTTTCTTCAAAGGTCCTTAAAAGCTCCTTAATCTTTAAATTGGAATGCGATCAATTTTTCATTGATGAGATCCGCCATCGTCATGTGATTTCCTATTTATTTTATTATATGATAGTTTTTTTTTCTTATAGTTACGTATTTGACAAATAAATAATTTTCGTATACTTAAAAGGTTTAAAGTATAAATTCAGCTGCCCTTTCATAATAGCTAACAGTCATGCAGATTTTAATTAAACGAAACATAGAGGATGGGGGTTTGTAGATCCTTTAGTTACTTATGGAAGTTTAATTTTTCTTGAATTCAATGTAATAGAAAAGTCTAAAATTTCCTTCTTTCCGTGGCAACGTCGAGTATAATCAGCTATATATATATATATATATATATATATATATATATATATATATATATATATATATATATTTATAGAACATGCCTTGTCTGGTTCATAATCATTAAAATATGTTCCTCAGGAAATAAGGTTTATGCTGTTATTTCGTCTATTTTAAGTAGGTTGTTAATAAAAAGTTACTTTGGTCCTTAAAAAGTCTTTAATTTTTGTTCTGGAAAAAGAGAGGGAACCCTGCTAACTATTTTAAAAAATTAAAAACATGTTTTTATTTTACGTGTTTTTATAACTAATATCCATTTAACTGATAGGTATTTAACACAGTTTCACTAATGAGAATAATTTTGAGTTTCGATTTGAGCAATTAGTCATATAAATAAAAAAAAAATTTAATGTGTATGGAGAAGAAATTTCAATTTCCATGCAGACGTATCTCATACCAGTACATATTATGATTCTAAGGGATTAGTATTTCTTTGGTAGGTATCTTACGGAAACTCTAAATTGTTTTAATCGATTTGAAAAGTTTTTTAATAAAATTTGTCTCTGCCATGGTTATATTTCGCCCTTTATATCACCATGTTGCAGATCTACAACATAAAATTGATATCATTTGCATAGAGAGGTAGGGAATTGTAGAGTTTTGTCGATTGTGCTATTCATAAGAACTGGAATTAACACAATTTGCTCGTATCAAGTGGTGATACTAAATTTCATAGTTTCGTTTATTGTTTGATTATCGTCGTTACTGAAATAAACTTCTTTAAAAAAAAAAAATAAAAATGTGAGAAGTAGAATATGACAGATAGTTTTAAATTCTTTATATAAGATAATTTTTGTACAAAGTGATCTACTAAAAATACGCTATTTTGTGTTTGAAGAAAATAACTTTTTTGGCTAACTGTTATTTATGTGTCATAAAGTTTCAAGATTATTTTTTACATATTTGAACTAATCAATTTTAATATTCTGGGAAATCTGTTTTTATTTGAAGTTTTCCAGATACAAAGGGTTAGAGGTTTGAGGAATGTTAAGAACTTGAAAGATGGATTTAATTTATCGTTTTCGATTTACTTAATTTAAAAAATCATTGACTCCTTTTCAGCTGATATTTTTTATTTATATTTATTGAAATATCTATTTTTCTTTAAAAATATATATGGGTGAAAAAGTTAAGTTTTTATTCTGTATTAGAATGCAAAAAATTAGAATATGTTTTGAGCTCAAATTATCAGAAAATTTTTAAACTAACAATAAAAATTCTTTTACAAATATAA